>BJBW01002559.1:69193-228927 GCA_004320125.1 Scolopax mira
AGATCTTTCTCTTTGGAACTTGTCTCCAGCAGATCCACACCTAACCTGTATTCGTGCTTGACATTCTTCTTCCCCAGGTGCAGAACCATACACTTTTCCCTGTTGAACCTCATGAGGTTCTTCCTCAAACCACTAACTTGTTCCTTCCATGAACTCCATATTCTTGGGAGGTGGAACAGAAATCACTCAGAAGTCCCATCACAAGAGAAAAGTATTTGAAAACGCAGTATTCAGAATGCTATGTGCTTTGTGAAACAGATTTTTGCACACTAGCACCAATGTTACAAATCACTTCTTGAAATCCAAAGGAAGGGAAAAAATAATAAATGGAACAGCTCAATTTTTCCAGTGGACACAAGCAGATGTGCTAAACAATTCCCATAGAGGCAGATCCACTGTACTTCTGGTTTCCTCTTGACCAGTGAAAGACACATTGATGGTGCAGTCACTGCAAACTCAGTCCAGTGTTCATGGAGAACTGAACACAGCTGGGGCATGGGACTGGGTTCTCCTGCTTCTAAGAACTTCTGCTGAGGCACCAAAGCTTTAGTCTAAAAGGTAAAAGAGTTTCTTCCTCTTTTTGTTTTAAACAAAGGATTGTTTCCCTCTTCTTCCTTTCTCCTCTTCCCAATATTACTCATGTATTTGAAAGCAATTCAGGAGGATTTTTTTTACAGTAGTAAATTTTTTTTTTACAGATTTTTTTTACAGAAGTACAGAAGTATATTCCCTTTCTGAGAATAAACTATTCACATCTCAGCTGCAAAGTAGGAGACTTGAAGAAAAAGCAACTGGAAACAGTCCTTTCAGATGGAAACAATCAAGCAATCCTAACTACCCAGTGACCACTACTATGTGCTGCTACTGCCTGGAGATGGTCCGAGTTACACAGGAAACTGACCCTTCAAAATACTACTTGTTGCAAAATAAGGAACAATTTAGAGGGAATTACTGAAGGATTAATTACCTTTAAGCTACACTTTGAACTTCAAGGACTTGACCTAGAACTCACTGAAGTCAATGGTAAGATTACACAATTTTTTATGACACGTAGAGAAAGAAATTTTTTTTAAAGAACTCCATTGATGCAAAATTTTACACAGTATCATCCCACTAACTCTTAATACTTGTTGCTTTGATCTGCTTCACTGCTAAAATGAGAGGGGGAAGGAAGTACTGAAGTTTCTGTACTGATGCTCCACTTAGGTTAATAGGTAAAAAAGACATCCATGTTAAATGTAATTAGTTAATACAAATTAAGATGATTACATGTTCTGTTGTCAAGATCACTCAAAGAGTTATTTGCTTTTGTCATTGGAGAGTGCTGCATTAGTTCTCATAATCTGGTTAGTGCATTAGCGCTAAGTAAATCCTATTGATTCAGTAGATAAAATGGACCTAAGTAATCTTTGTATTTTGATGATTTCCCTTATATTAATTTAACATTTAACTCAGTATACAGATTATCAAAGGAGAGGTGTTGACTAATTACACATTTTGAAGAAATAAAATAATGCATCAGAGATGTTGTGTTGATAAAAGCAGTTTTGCTACACATTTGTAGTGTACATCAGGTGCATTTTTCATAGAAGTCCTTGTCGATGTGTAAGCTGTGAATTACAAGTAGACCAGTTATCCTAAGATCATGCTGAGTGTGGAGGCTCTGATTCCAAGATAATGTTGCACAACAACTGCATGTCTAGCCAAAACAGTGGTGCAAGAAATGTGTGGGATAGAAAGGAGTCCCAGAAGCAGGAGAAAACAATGCAATTTGCCCTAATTTCCACATATATAATAAGTATATTATTGTTTCCCCAAGATCATACGTCCTCTAACATGTCATTGTTTTCACCCACTCCATAGATAGTGCAAGAAATAATTCTTTGTGACCTACACTTGCTTTCTGAACCATTTATGCCATGGGTCTTCTTCCTTAGCAGTACTTTTTTTTTCTTAATTTACTGTGGGATTTGATTCTGGTTTTACTTGTATGTTTGGAAATGAGGGAGTGATGCAAAAGCTGTCTGAGATCAGAAACCCACATACCACCTAGAAAGTTCAAGTAATACAACAGTCTCCTGGATAATAATTACCTACTGTTGCTTTAGTGAGCAATAATGACGGCAATATGTGGTCTTGAGTCAGATCAAGTAGAGTAAGTAGAGAAACTGCTGAGGTAAGGTTGGTGCTGAGTGAGCTGGAAGGCAGATGTCTGCTTTGTCAGGATTTATGTGTCTCTCCATCGTTTGCCAGCAGACCCTGAGGAAAATTCATTGCTTGCTTAGATGTCTCAACTACCTACCAAAGCCAGGTGGGATGAATCCAGGACTTAGATCTGCATGAAGTGCACTGCAGAATCAACTTCTCTTTCTATGGAACATGGAATTGCTTATAAAAACATCCAAGCAGCTCCTTCAAGAGGGGCTGACACAGTCCCATTGCAGGATAACCATCAGCAGACTAGACAGAAACTTAATCTGGGGCAAAGGAGACTTAGAATTTGGTCTGAACCCAGGAAAAGAGGCTTAGATCTGAATATTACACATCTCTAGTGAGTTTCCTTAATGCTGCAAATCTACAACTCTACATTTTAGACACCTTTTCTTGTGAGGCTGTAAAGGGTTTCAAATTTGCAAACTTACATAGGATAAGAAAATCATTCTGTGTCCAGTTCTAGTCTTTAGTGTTATTTAAAGGCCTTCTGAAACTCAGACGTAAAAAACCACATGACCAGAGGATCTAGATAGCCATGTTAAAAAAAGAATAATTTTACTTTCTGCCTACAGAAATTATTTCTGTATACTTCCAGAGAAAAGCAGCAAAGTCACTGCTGCACACTAATAACCAATAGGGAACCTTGCCTTCAGTGGAAGGATTTGATTAAAAAGTCTGGAAATGGAACATTATTAGTAACTCTGGCTGATAAAGCAGTGCCCTTTGCAGAAAATGGTAGTTTAACGGATACCACTTTTTCATAGAGAAATCCAGCTTTCACCAAGAAGATGATAAAACACCAAGCAGCAGCACTGGGAGACAGAGACAGACCTCTAACAGGAGATCAGAAGGGAACTCTGTAGATTTTGCAGCACTTGGGAACTAACAGGTCAGCCCCCAGACCCCATCCCTTCCGGGGCTCGGAAGAGTCTGCAAAGATAGCTACCACTAAGTGCAGTGCAGTACTTTCCAAAGAAACTCCCTGACCTGCCCTTTTCTTTGCCTTGCCTTTTCTTGGGAACTCCCTTGTGATGGTGTCCACGCGGCCAGTCCCAGGGACAGAACAGCCCTTACCTCTACAGTTACACCCCTGCTGGAGCTGGTCCAGCCTGAGGTAACCATACCCATACCTATGCTCAGACCATACCCCCTACATGTGCATACCCATATCTGCACCCATATCCACACCCACACCCATATCTGTACCCATACCCATACTTCCCCTTGCATGCAGCTTAACTGGAGTTCAGATTCTTCCTGCAACCCCTTAAACCATGCTATTTTCCCCACTCAGGTCTTGCATGGCCAGGTGGAGAGATGGCCAGGTACCTCATGGTGGATGGGAGCTGGTAGTGAGCACACCCTGCCTTGCACTGTATTGTTCAGGAGACATCTGGGACCCTCGGGGTACTACCTGGGCTTCCACCAGAGAGGCAGTGAGTGCAGAACAGGAATGTGGGTGCAGCCAGTCACCTTACTACTGTTTTAAGCCTGTTTTAAAGGGTGTCAGCGCACATTGCCCATCACTCAGTCCCCCTTCATTTATTCTTCTGAGATGTCAGAACCCGTAAAGAAGCTTGCACAAAATCTGTACGGATGGGAGCAGTTATGTGCCAGGTAGAGTGCTGTATGCCACTTGATACAGCATTTCCAGAGGAATAGATGACTGAACCAATCTGACGGTTTCTGCTGCCTGACTTTTAGGGAAAATATTCAGGCACATGCTAGTTGTAATACAAAAAATATTTCCTCCATGCTGTGAGACTATCTAAATAAGCTACATCAATGCTTCCTAATCAGAGAGATGTGGTGTTATGTTTAAAGCTGCCAAATTTTTTTAAGGCAAATGGTGTGGGATATTATGGTTATGGGGCCTCAAAAGAGTTATTTGTCTCTGTTTATTTTATTAAATATTCCTAGACATACCCTTAGGATGACAGATCAATAAGTGCCTTTGCGGTTTCCTGATAGAAGGCAGCAATTATTTTCTTCCATTACAATATAAGCATAACCCAATTTTACTCATCTATCATGTGTGTAATGGTAATAAAGAAGCATCACCATGTGTTTATTTTACTGTCACTTTATCTTTTGTTTTAGTGATTTTCTGTTTTCATTTCATGTTCTTCCAACTGTTTGTGCCTTTCATGTGACGGGAGTGGCGACCAGTTTGTCTGGCTCTTGAACACTTGTTGAGAACATGGTAGCAGGTAGCAAAAAGCCTGTCTGGGGTTTCTCTTTTCCTGTGAGGTGAATGGAGTACTTTAGGTTTTCACCTGAACTCACCCATAGAAGAAACAAAACCACAGGAACTTTACAGAGCTGAATTTGGATTTAATTTTTAGAGGTGTTTTTCCATGGAAGTCAATAGTGATTGAAGTTGGGTATCAGAGGAGAGCTGCCAATCGTTAGCACGTAAGAGACACAGAAAGGCTAAACAAAGACCATAAAATCATAATCTAACTAATGACAATTGAAATGTATAGTTGAGAATGTCAAGGCTTAAACTCAACCCATCTTTCTCACTTGGAGAATCACATTTAATCCATGATAGAGGTGCACACTCCTGGACCATGTCTGACAATGAAGTAAGCAACATTTTTCTCCTCACCTAAGTAGTTTTCTGTTTCAGAAGTACCACACCAGGTCTGACAGTGACTAACTGTGAAGAAATAAACTCTGCTAAAAGCCTGCATCCAGTTTTCTCCCAATCATTGTGGGTGAGGAGATTCCTGAACAGTGATTCAAAACCCTCCACAGCAGCTACCTCTCAGATATCCTTGTCCTGACTTGGGCAATAAAATGCCTTCACTATGACTCCAAGTTTCTCTTTTCATTCAAAGCCAGTTCTGTTTCCTCCTTGCTGTCATTGAAGTGACAGCCACCTCTTCCCTGAAGGAAATTATTAGGAAGTGCTAACTGGTCACAGCTCTGCTGAGGCACATCTGATATCAATCAGATGAACCATGGGATTCACTTTTTCTAACCCTGACTTCAATGAGTCCAGGCTTTGCTCATTATGTATTTCACTTAAAAACAACTGGTAATGCTTTATTTTGATTTTATAAAGTTTTCCATGAGCACTGGAATAAGCGAAGCACAGTTGTGTCTGGATTTATATCTTGTGGTTGGTTGACTTTGCTGTCCAGCTAAGCTCTGACTGAGGCTTTTCCTCTGGGTGAGCAATATATGCTTTGATCCCTATGAGACCTGATGTATACAAAGGGGCTCCTTACACTTCATCGGCTTCCACAGCCTGAGTGTATATTGGATCTGTCTCTGGATCCACACCTGGATTCACATCTTTAAGATTTCTTATTATTGAGGTTGTCAGGACAACTAACAGAAAGACAGGCATGCAATAGCATGACCACATAAACTTCATTCCTTGAGGAATCAAGGCTAAAAGCTAACAAATTTTGTCAACCACATCACAATGAGTTGAAGTATTTTTTTAAATGCTTAAAATCTGAGAAGAATGGAGAACATTTTGGATGTTTTATTCTGGTTTATTTTGGTCTAATTCTACCTTTAGCAGCCTCAGACTAAACAGTCCTGAGGGACAGCCACTTAAAAAGATGGACTACCCAAAGCCCAGCAAAATTATGTAAAATTGTCTTGTGGGACTTTTTTTGATAACATGAAATGGCCTTCATCAATCAGACTCTAACTGTAAATTATAAGATAGCACTCCCTTGCAAACATTGCTAAAGGCTCATTTTTCTTTTTTAATGTTGAAGTCAGTGGTATACCATATTCACTGCTGAACTGTTTTCACTGTCCTATGACTTAATCTCACAGTGGTCAGTGCCTTTCACTTGCATCAGTGGTCTGTGGTTTCATTCTTTCAACATCAAAGAGAAAGATCATCTTGGCTCCGTTACTAAAAGCAGGTTTTGAATTTTGCCAAAGTAAACTGTGACAAACTCTCACAATTTATAAAAGCTTTCCTTTTAGTTGAAGGTGACTTACAAAGGGGAAAAGATGGGTTATGCCCTCATGTACGTTTTTATAATGTACAAAAAAAAGGGACTAAGAAGATTTAAGGGGTTTAAGATTTTTTTTTTTTTAATTATTATTTTATATCCTGCAAAATCAATGAAGACCAGAGCTGACATTCCTGACACAAGCATAAGCATAAGACATAATAGGCTTTCCTTCTTCTGCCTGCTCCTTCTCTTCCTTCACCTTCCAGCCTTGCACGTGTCTTTTACACACCTGAGAAAAACAAGTGTATAAAGGATGCCTGGCAAATTCTTGCCAATGTTTTTGGCCAATTGAAACCTGAAAAAAAACTCAGAACACTTTTCATTGGAGCCTTAATGAGTCCTCTGGAACAAAGCAAAAGAAATGGAATGGCAAAGCTTGACAGTCTTGATATTTTAGTGTTAAGCAAACAATCAGGACAGAAATTTCTAACTGCCTTTATGCAATTTAAAGAAACCACAAGAAATCACAGAAACCTTTTTCCCTTTATCAATTTGATGTAGCAGAAATCAGAGTTCTGATGACATTTCTTGAAAATGGGCAACTATAATAAACCGTCTGCAGTATAAGACATCCAGTTCTGATATGCAAAGCAGCAGCAGACTCTGGAAAAGCTTTTGAAACAGGAATGTACTTCCCAGCATGTGAAAAATGGCAAATTATTCTGTCAATATTTTAATGGTATACTTTGCTATGAAAAGATCACCTTATGAAATAAGTGTACAGGCAAGAACAGAATGAGATAAGTTAAAGACTGCAAGCTTTAAAGACAGTCACTCACAAATAAAATGCCCCAGGAATAAGGAAAAAAAGTGCTTTCAGAGAAGAACAACGTTCATTGTTAAAAATGAACTGAAAAATGAAGGAAAAAAAAAAAGGATATTAAGACCTGAAATGAAAAATTAGGACAGCAATAGCACAGTGGAGAAAGATACTGTGAGGAATGTTTGCTAACTTCTTTTTAGTTCCTGAAAATTGCCTTCCCTCCAAAAGAAAAAGGGAATAAAATGCTAGGTCTGTTGTGGTTGCTGTATCAGCATTCGCCAGCAATGCCTACATCTGAGTTTAACACCTGGAACCTGCCATAAGCAGTTGTCCCCTGAATGCTGAGGCTGCTGTGATGATGCCCAGATGGAGTCAGACCCCCTTGCTGAGCACATTCCCGCTCCTGGGGAGAAGCCACAGCAGCTCTGTAATGGATCCCTCTCCCCAGAACACCCCATTTCATCTCTGGCAGTGAAGAGCAGCCCTTCTCTTTCAGGAAAGAAGCTCCCACCTCCAACCTGGGCACATGTCAGCATCCTGTTCTGAAGCCCTGTGCTGGGCAGCCATGCTGAGGAGGACTCTGGTGGCATCGGGGTGATGAAGGCCTGTGGTTGCCATTCTCACCAGGAGCCATCCCAACAATGGGAGATGAGAGATCACCTCCAGCCCAGGTGCAGGCTGGGCTGTTGTTCCCTCCTGACACAGGCCTCATGCTGCCTCGCGAGGCTGAGCAGAGCCCACCATAACAGCTCTGGCCCTGCCCTCCGTGAGATGACACTGTGCCCCCTCTGAGCTCTGGTTTTACTGTCCTCGAGGAAAGAAAGTTCCCCAGAGAGGACATTTAAGGTCCAGCTGCGCAAGCAGGTACAATTCAAAGCTCTAGCGTTCTATGTTTCCAAATAAATGTTAAAAATACTCAATTCCCAGATTACGCATTTCCTTTGCAAGAGCTGACACCGGCACAGACACTGTCCAGAGGGGAAGAAATAACTTCTGTGCTTCCTTCCCTGGCAGTACTTCAGATGGCTGGAGAGCAGGAACCACCTGAGCACCCGGTGCAGAGAGGGACAACCCTCCCATCCCAGACTACCAGTGTCCTCAATCAGATACACTTCTCAAAGACACTTCTTTCATTAAGGAAACTGATTTCAGTGGGACCGTTGATGTATCGAGCATGAGTAATGGTATTAAAATCTGGCTCTTCATGGCATGTTCCAAACCAGCTCTTTCATTTTTTTCTAAAGAGGGCAGTGATTCAGCATTAACACAGTTTAAAGTATGAGTGATATTTTTCATGGACTCCTCAGGGCACAAGGATTCAAATGTTAATGAATACTTTTTTGAGATATTGAAAGAAGTAACTGCCTAAATGTTCCATTTATCTGCATCACAGTCTCTCAAGAACACAGAAAAATAATTACTTGCAAATAAAAAAGGATTTTTTTCCCCAGTTTCACTAATACTTTCTTAGCACCATAAGGACCTCAGTGATTTTTACAGTCAATTTACAGGAACTAATTCTTACAGAGATGAATCATCATCAACGCCAAATAATCTGAAATGTTCAGGGACTTAACATTTTGCACCTGAAACTGAGGGGACGGCTACCTGGCAATGGAGCAGGCAAAGAGAGAACCAGCATCCCAAAATGTAACAAATGAATCGTCACTTACCCTGTTCAAGCAGTATTTGCTCTCTTTCCTGTAAAAGTGCTGCAGGCATTTCATGTTCTGCTTGTCGACAATCTTGTTGAAGAACTCGTTGATGGTTCGCACGGAGACGGCGCAGACAGCAGATCTGTTGGTGGGCTCGGAGGAGTCCGGTTTGCTTTGTGCAAAAACGCCGTAGAGAATATCATCATTCAACCCGAGGCCCATTTCGTGGGCTAGAGCCGCACCAGGCTTGCTCACATAGGCAGCCTGCAAAATGTTGAACACTTCCTTGCGGATGGACCTCTTCCTCCGCTTTTCGGTAAAAATACACTCGAGAGGCATCTCCATGTAAGAGCGCATCTCTGAGTCTAAAGTGCAGAAGCGGA
Organism: Scolopax mira; assembly: GCA_004320125.1. Lineage (NCBI taxonomy): Eukaryota > Metazoa > Chordata > Aves > Charadriiformes > Scolopacidae > Scolopax > Scolopax mira. Next base: position 78,198 of record BJBW01002559.1, read on the forward strand.
TAATTCTAGTGTGAAAAGCCTGGGACTCGAGAGATTCTCTCTGGACAGTCAGAAAATAGACAAAGTGATCATTTTCAAAGGCATGGACGTACCTAATGGGATACGAGTCGCGGAATTGAGGGAGGATATCTATATAAGACTGATCTGTGAGAAATTCAAAACCATCCTGCGTTTCTTTTAACCTTCTAACCGATATGGAATGCAGCACGTGAGGAGGCTGAAACGTAGATGTCACAGTATTTCCCACAAAGAAGTTGACAAACCTGTCCTTTTCAGTCACCAGGACTTTGGTTCCTAAAGTGCTTACGACACAGTCAGGACAATTATCCGCTTCTCCGTCCACCCGGGGTGAATACATGCAGTGCACCTCGCTTCCGATGTCAGCAGGGTTGTCGGGGTGAATGATGTGGCGGTGGCAGATGCCTCCAGACACACTGCCGCAGCTGATGAGCTGATCATCGTAATAAGTCTCTAGGAGCAGTGCCATGTTGACATTATCCTTCCATACGCTGTTAGATAAATTGGCTTTATCTTTGCAGTGCTCACACGGCGCGCAGTCAGGGTTCTCCAAAACGGGCCCAGTCTTGTACACAGAAATGTTCTGGAGAGTTTCATTTAGTACATAAATCTTGTTGACTGCTCCAATATAAACATGATGCTGGTATAAAACTACATTCTGAATCGGTGTTTCTGCAATGAAGTTAGGAAGATCGTATTTTACACTCAAATTCATCTCCGATTTTTTAGCTGCTTCTTTGCATTGTCCATGGCTCCTCTGCAGCAAGGCAAGCAGGAATACAATAAACCCAGAAGGATATGCAGTAAAAGGCTTCATTGTCAGAGATTTAATCTGTCAAAATATATTTAAAGGGAAGAGAGGTTATATTTCATACACTAAACCACCAGTTTATCAGTCAACAGAAATCCATTTCTAGGCTGCGTGTATTGCCTGAACTATTTCAGTGTAAGAAGTGTCGTAATCTTGCTTTGTGTCATTAATAGTCTTGTGCTAAAAACTGCTCATCACTGCTCTTCATGCGTACCCGTTTCACTGCTTTCAGAGCAATTCACAGAAGGATTTTCTTCTGATGAATTCTGCAAGGCCCCTTGGTGTGTTGTAGGCCAGCAGAAGAGAGACGACTACTTCCACATGGGCATCCAACCAGCTGCCTGACACGATTCAGAAGGAGATGGTGCACAGGTAGCTGAAGGCAAATCTGCTCAGGACACCCAGGACACAAGCGCACATGAAGCAGATGCAGCGCTTCAGTGTGTAGATATAAGGTATTTGGCAGTTCCTGAAGGGGCTGAGCTGGCTCTTAGCACAACCAGCAGTAGGAAAGACACTGAAATAACATGAAGATTTGAACTGGGCTTCTCTTTTGTTCTGTTGACATTTTTGATTAACCAACCAAGAGGCTTTTCCCCAACAGGCCAAAGGAAGATTCCCCCACCCCCAGCCTCCAGCTCCCCAAATCACTCTTTCATAAGGGCCCGGTTTGGAAAAAAAAAAAAGTTGTTTTTCAGCCAGCTCTACTTCTTGGAATAGTCATTTCTCCCAGCGTTGACAAGGTTTTGTAATATATTATTAGAATATTTTATGCATCTTGTGGTGCCTGGCATGTGCAAGTTTTATTTTAGGCCTTGTACCACAACAGTAAGTCACTCTGGTGAACCTTTACAAGATATAGGCCTATCGCTATATCGTAAACAAAGCAGTATCAAGTGACCTACAGCCATTAACTGATGAAATCAAAAAACCTAGCACTTTTCTTTTTTTTTCTTTTCACTTCTCCACACAATTGTTTGAAGTGGCTTGGAAAACCAAAGGCAGATGACTAGTGTGATATTTCACCCCCTCAGAAGATCAATTAAATGAACTGTGGTTATGAGCGTTTCGGTGCGGTGTCCACGCCATGCCTTGTCACACCAGACATTTTCTGTTAATGTCATGACACAGTTGTTAAGCCAAATTTAGCTTCTTCACGGAGAAAAAAAATATGCACTCTAACAGAAATGTGATAAAATACTTTGTGAAAATACTTATAGTTTGGCTACAGTTAAGCATTTGTTGCTCATAGAGAAATGCTTATGACCACTGAAAGGATTTAACATAGACAACCTTGAAAATTGCAAACTAATAATAGGAATCTGTGCTGACTTTTTATTTCTTTAAAACTTTCAGCAAAATGAAAAGATGACTATAGACCAGAGCTATTTCAGCTGTGTATAAATACAGTGTTTTCACTAGACTGGTTAAAACAATCCATCAATAATCTCCTGCATTCCTTGTGGCATTTCATTTCAGCATTCACTGGACTCTTTCTGTGGCTTGCCTCATTAATTACACAAAATAATAGGTTTTGGAAACAAAGAATTGTTCTTCCTCTCTGTTACCTGATAAGAATCATGATTGAGAGCTGGGGATAAAAATCAGAAACACCGGCTATTTGCAAGTATTAGCTGGTAAGAACAAGTCACACTTCTGGTATTGAGAAATTAAGATCTTCCTTCAAATCAACAACATTCTCTGATATTAATTAGTGATAACAGAATCCTGGTAACAAACCAAACATGGGTTTAAGTTTAAAAGAAAAAAAAAAAAAGCAGGGTTATTGCTATAATTAGAAAATAACCTCAGCACACAGAGTGCACACTTATATGTTGTATAGGACAGGAAACAGTTTTCTCATTCTCTGAAACTTCTTGCTGTTACAGAATTTCTCCTGCTCTATGCTGGGATGAAACCAATGAAACTTTTGCAGTTTGTGTGAAACACCCAGAAGTCACACCCGATCCAAGAACAACCGTGTCCACGTCCCTGCCTTGCCAGGACTTTCGGCCTCCTTTCAGCCAGCACTTCCACCTGAGAAACTGCTAAAAACTGATACATTCCTGCAGATTCACTTCTGACAAGTCAACATGTTCTGACAAATACAAGATTAAGCAGAAAATTCCAAAAGTGCTCTATTTCTGACACAACACAGAGGCGGGTATATTGTTTACAGCAACAAGTTTAAACCCACATAAGAGAGGTGGGACTGCAGGGGAGAGAGAAAACAATAAGTGGGACAGTAGTTAGACGAGGATGATCCGTGACAGGAAAAAAGATGCAGGGTTACTTGAGAGCCAGGGTCCTACTTTGTTGCGGTATATCATGTGCTTCCTTCTTGTTCTAATATGTTTCCAAATAGATTTCCCACCCAGAATGACCCTCAGTTTTCAGCTTACAATCCTCTCTATTCTTCCAGTGTCCAAAAAAGAGGATCCCTAGTTCTCCAACAGTAAATACCAGTGTGCACTGCAAAGGGATTCAGAGCCATAAATACTGGCTGACTTATTCTTTCCCTCAAACCACATCTTGGGATGGGAGGCCAGTTTCCTCAGATAGGTTATTCTGCCTACAGCCAGATGGTAAGACAGCACTGGTTTGAATCTGTGCTTTGGAGACAGAAAATTCCTCCTCAGACTCCTTTAGCAAGTGAGATCGGAACCAAAAAGCTTAACGGCGAGAGTAAGGGTGGGACTCAATGTAATGCAAAGAATGCCAGGAATAACAGGCACTGTGTTTCATCACTACAGGAAGGAAAATATGAGCAATAAGTGAAAACCAAGTTATCTTTGCTCTCATATTTGAGATCCATCATTGTGTCTTCTTTTGTGTGCTTTTGAGGTGTTTCAAGCATCCTCCCAGAAAGAAATCTGCTGATTCCCACCCATGGGAAGCTCAGGCTCAGATTTATGGGCAGCTCTAGGGAAGATGGTTCCCCATAGAGCCCATCTCCAGCACACTTTGAATCTTCCCTCAAGGTGCCTGAAATCAGAAGGCATGTGCTCTCCTGTGAGACATTTATAGCTTAGGGAGGACACAGGAGTTATGTGAAGAGGATAACGTGTGGCTCCATTTTTTTAGTATTTGTTTTTTCAGTCCTCATGTGATATAAAGTCTACTGTTCCTCAGTGAGACTCCTGTGACGTTTGGTACATCTTTATGTCTGCATTTGACCCAGGGTCTTTCCCTATTCCACTGCTTTTTTGTAACCTCCAGACCAGGTCATTGCAAGCACGCTTCACTTGAATACATCCCAAAAAAGAAGGAAAACTTTGGAGAAGTTCAGTCCCACCTCTCTTCAAAGGTCCAATAGCCCCAGTTCTCTTTAGCACATATTCGAATGTAATTTCAGTTGAACTTAAGCACTTCACTTTTTTTTTTTTTTTGTCCTTAAAAAGAGTTTTGCTGAATTAGAACCAAAATGCTTAGGCTATAGATGCACTTTTTGAATACAGGTCAAAGAACCAGTTGCTGCCTATCAGTTGCAAAAGGACGACAAGTAATCCCTTTGTTTCTCTACTTGGTTTGAATGATGGATGCTGTTCATTCTTTTGTGACCTTCCTGTGACTCGTGTGTCAGTGTGTCTTTCATGTGTCTACAGAAGACTTGTAAGCTTTGGCCTGTGATAACTATCAGCAAGCAATAGCTGTGGATGGATTATTTCTTTTGTAAGGATATTTTCAAAGTCTGTGTCATGATGTGCTCATTTTTCCATCCCTCAGCAGACACTGGCTTGTATAACTGATGAGAAAATGGATTTTGGTCAACTGTTGCAAGTGGCTAGTAATGATGTGTCATATTAGTGTGCCTGGCAACCTCAAGTGCTACGGCTGATGCTTCCTACCAGGCTTGGTCTTGAGTGTTTATGTCCCATTAATGGCTTCCCAACGGCAATCTTTTCTGTACAAGTTTCATTCTCCCTAATTATGGCCTGGGTAACAATTTGTAAGCACTGAACATCATGTCTCTTCTTCACACTGTTTGCCACCATACTGACAAGTCAGGCCTGGCCTTATTGTGGAATAATGTTCAAGCTGTCATATGCAAGGAAGCCAGAAAACAGAGTCATGCTTGTTTTCCTAGCCCTCATTTCAACAACTTGGGCCCCATTTAACTGATCACAAAGCACTCCACGGATCAGCACAAGCTAGACAATATGCTGACATGAAAACATTTTGTAGGTTGTTTGGTGCATCCCATTTTTCCTTGCTTCATTACAGAAAAGGAAATGACGGGATCCTGCGTGTGCCATGTAGAGCATGTTTGTACAAGAATACATTTAGTCCTTAGCCAGGTCGTTTCAGGTTTGGTAATAGCAGAGCCGCCTAAATTCATATTTCAGAAACTCTACTGCCAGCAAACGGTAGCCTTTTCCCCTCTTTAAGGAAATATTTGATAGTGTAGTTTTATGTTTTTTCCAGTGGGATAGTATATCTTGTTACTGTGGGCTCTGACAGACTTGTGGCAGCACATTTATACAGGATAAGCATAGCGATTACTGCTCCTGAGAGTTCAGTTTGCTTTGCTAGCCTGGACCAAAATCTGTGCCAGCTCAGGACCCGATTCCCTGTGGGTTGGATGCCTTGCCATGGAGACAGCAGCATCATTGAACAGGGCAGGGCAAATGAGAGGGGGTGATGGTTCCCTCTCAGCTCCATCCATCCAACTTTAATCTGCTGTTGCAAATCTGTCACAGTACTGGCATCAGCTTCAACAGACTAAGCCCACAGTGGACGTGTCTTCACCAGACTTTTCAATTAACCGATTGCATCGGTAGACAAGACTGGTTATGTGTAAAGCACTTATTGAGGCTAACCTATTTTCTATGTCCACAGATTAAAGGTGTTCTTAAGTCAGAATTGATAACCTGAATTAGCTACCTTGAGTTAAAATACCAGAGAGAACAAGAAAATTTGAGAGAGTAAGTCAGTAAAAATCCAAATGATCCCTGAGTTGAATTCAAATGGCTAATCCAAGTTAAAACTCATGTTCCCTCATATTCAGCACTATTTTAACTCTAATTTAGGTTACTTATCCTGACTAGGACGGGAACGTAACTTTCCTGCAGCATGACAGGTACACTAACAAAATGCATTTTGCTAGTGCATATGGTCACAGGTCTCAGAAGCAGTGATCTAGGTCATAAATTCATTCATAACAGAGCTGGGAGGTTTCTATGGCACTCCAAGAGGTGTGTGTGCATGCGGATGCTGATGGTGGAGAACTGGTGGGTAGGGCACAGCCTAGGCAATTGCTGGAGGATCTACCAGTAACTACATACCCAGTGCAGCCGTGTGTGTCAGAAGAAATTGCTTTCATTAGCATGTTCAACTGATCTATAAGCCTTTTCTTAAAATATTCAAATACCAAAAAAAAAAAAAGAATCTAAATTCTCTCAATATAAAATACACTCTTCAATACACATAGTCCATTACTGGGTCCAATATACGATTGTAATTCAGAGCAGCTATCAATAGAAGCATTTGCATTCTCTGCCAGGTTTATTTTTAACAGACATTAAAATACAAGAACATTAATCTGTCCTTTGCAGTGGAGAAAATGTTATTCTTATACTCATTTAGCATTATTTTTTTGGTAGGTGCCCTACAGTGCAATACAGTGTAGACTGTTTTATTTGAAACTTGCTTCAGATCAAAACATCCTAAAGCCAAGTCATATCTTGGGTCTGTAGCACAACTGGATTTATTTAATTTTTTGTTGTGATGGGCTACAATGGCACTACAGGTTCTTTCATAATGAACCTCAGCAAACACTCACTGATAGATTACAATCAAGTGGAGCCAATCAAGAGCTAGACATTGCTCAAAAAGACTAATTTAAAAGGTGGTATAAGGCATTTGTTGGAATTCAGGGAAATTTCTTATGCAAGGAAGTGGTACTTGGTCTAAGGGCTGAGGAATCAATTCCACAAAGAACAGGAACTAGAAAAGAAGTGTGAAATATACAAAGAATAACTGAAACACTGGGTCAAAATAGCCACAATAAGGTAGGTCCTTCCTTGTTTGTTCATGCTTATATTCCTAGATGGTTTTGGATTGTTAAATACAGTAGGACAGCTTTCCACATCTGGATGCATAAGGATGGATTTTTTTCTCATTATTGTATTATTTAGTGATAGCAGGAAAATAGAAAGTAAATTTTAAACAACACAACACTATTGATTCACTACATTCATCCAAGATGCAAGTCAGCAATTCTGCAGCTTCAGTAAGAAAATACTGAAAAGTGATACTATTTTGGCTCTTTACCACTACACTGGTAGTAAAATAAACCCATTTCTACCATAGACTTAAACCTGGTATCTGCAGCAAATAATTCAGGTTGACAACTGGCAACATCTTACTCAATCCAAGTTGAAAAGAAGCTGGGCAGGGGTGGGAGCAGAAAAGCATATTAAGCTTGGTATTGTATGGCATGACCAATAACACAGTGTAAGGTTGGTCGTGTGTTTCAGGTGAGTGAATATGGAGATATTTGGGTTTGCACTCCCAATTTTTCATTGGGAGTGTTTGGACAGACTAATTAATCTCTCGATGTATTTTCACTGCATATGCAAAGCAACGACCTTTATTGACTCTAGCCATTGAGACAAATGCAGACTTGTGCCCTGATTCAGGGAGGAAGTTATACAAGTTCGGGTAAAGATGCAAGCCTTTTTTGGTGTGATAAAAACACCTTACAGTAGGATAAAGCAATTTTCTTGTATTTCTGACTTGATCCTGTTGATCAGCTTTTTGCATGAGTCTGAGCATTTTGCGGTTGTCTGTACAGAGCGGGGACAGTGTAATTTCCTTGGAATGTAGTTCCTCCTTTTGTAAGGAGCCAAGTTGGCAAACCTGGCTGCAAACACAGTTTTAGCTCAATTCCCTGTACTACTCTCACCACTTACTTAGATTTGTGCACTTATTTATGCTTTATGGCTATAACATCTATCTACCTGAATTCTTGTACAGAAATGCAGAGCAGATTTTAGAAGCCCTTCCTGTCTTGTAAAGCGAACAGCTTTCCATACTGTGATAATTAAAGGAATGGCATGGGTCATAAAATGAAAGAGATTAAAAGGCAGATAGCCATGAGTAACCAAGACAGCATACAGATTTGATCTAAATGTTCTAACAGCAATTATAAATGATCTTGATGCAAGGCATTTCCTGCAGCTTAATTGTCATTTGGTGCTAATGGTTCTTAGGAGTCCCTGAGACAATAACTCTTCATAGGCAAATATTAATCTCTTTAAAAAATAAAGAAAAAGTTCTGTACATCAATAGATAGGGATGATAAACTATATTATGAGAAAACTGTACCAAAGGATCTACATGCCCACCAAATTATTCAGTTTCCTTTTGATGTCACAGTAAACATAATAAGTATAATAATAGCAGCAACTTAAACCCATCAAGTCCCTGAATTCCTTTAAGGTGTGGTACAAGTACCTAGGATACCAAGCAAAAGAAATTGTGCTGTCTCCTTTCTTTTCTCTGGAGGAGCTGGCAGGAGGGTGTCAGGCAGCAGCTCTTCTGCTCGGTGGGCACACATAAAGCATGCCACTGCGTGCCACCACTTCACCCTTCTCGGTCAACGTGCACCCAAGAGCCACAAGGCAAACGAGGGACAAAACCTAGGGTCAAGGATTTTCTATAGGTTGCTGATGCCTTGCTTGATACATAGCCTGACAGGCTGAGATGTCACGGGCAAACTTTGTGCAAGGTCCCAGCGAGATCAGCATATCTGTAGGAGCGAGCTAGACCCCAGGGATGGAACGAGACTGATGGGGAATGCCTTATCCAGGCAAAAGAGAAACTGGCAAAAAGCTCTGCTTCTGGCCCTGTGCTGCCTTTAGGTTGCCTCCAAGCCCTCTCCTTGCATCTAGAAGCTTCTGTGAGGCTGCTGAACTGGCGCAGCCCGTTGAGCTGATACTGTGATTTGTCCACATGTATTAAATTTAGTGCTGTAAAGGAGACTGCACTCCTTCAGTGCCCAAGCTGGTTCCAAAAGCATCATAATCACAACATTTAATGTTCTGAGATATCTAGCCCTGCCAAAGAGAAACTGCCTCCGTGCAGAACTAACTCAGTAGTCTTTGCCCCACGAAAAAACGTGGTGCAGACCCTCAGAATGGCTACAGAGAAAACTGAATTGGCTGTGTTTGTAAACCACCTAGTGAAAGTAATGAAGACTATATTTATGCCTTAGCTTAGCAAAACACATCCTTTATCTGATACCAAAGTTAATAACCTGATGGTCTACTTAGCTTCATAGCAGCTTTTTGATAATCAAACAGGAGCAATGTCAAGGAGAGTGTTCATTTCCCATCTGTGTTTGGTTAGTGGGGTTACGACCTTTTCTTTTTAATGCTGACCTCGCTTTTGTCACTGCAAGTTTATGTTATTGCAATGCACTTTAACTGATGCCCTACTTTCACTTGGTTTAGAAACTGAGTTAATGATGGCTCATTGGCATGACTGCTGCCTTGCTGTGAACCTGTGATTCATGATCTGCTTCCAAGGACTTTACGGTATTGGTGTTCATAAATCCCGAAATGGCCTGGGACCAGCCTATCTGACATCCTGGCTCTCACCAGAGGCAACAGTGTCACAGCTGCAATCAGTAGAATGGCTGATCTGGAGCAGCCTCAGCTCCTGGTTTTTTGGCAGATCTCCCTCAGCGAGGGTCCGTCAGCCACAGCTTTTATTCTGAAATATTGTGCTGACCTTCAGAGGATGCTGAAAAACTTAACAGTTTGAAGAAGGTGTTCAGGGATGGCTGAGCAGTACAAGTTTATTCATGCTAATGGGGTCTTTCTTTTTTTCTGAATGGATTTTTCATTTAATTTCTTTCAGCATGACCCCTCCCCTTATTTTGGGGAGACCTAGGGAGCTTAAATGTGCAACCGCCGCTCTCAAGGGTTCTTGTTTAAACAGGGCCTGGTACCAGGCTTTGGACTTGTCCAGACTCCGGAGCGTCTCCTTTGGAAATCTGGAGCCAGATTTGAGGAGTTTGTGAGATAAGCAAAGAGGCTGTTTCCAAACTTCAGAGAGCATTTACCTTTCTCATAGGGGTGACATGAGGATAAATTAGCTCATTCTTACAAAACACCTCCAAAACATGAAGGGTTTTCAACAAGCACAGCACAGCAAGGCTGAGCTGTAGGACAGTGCCTGATGTAAAGGGGCTCATTTAAAACCCTGGTCTCCATCCCTGCACAGACAGGTTGGCTTGAAGGTCTAAATCTGGGACTAGGGCTTGGCTCTGCCCCTCTCTGTCACCTGGGTGTAGGCAGCCCCTGCCTGCACTCCCCTGCCAGGAGAGATCTAGCATCCCACCCCGACGGCTGGTCCTCACTCTCCTCCTCCTGTCCCGGTGGGAAGATGCAGACAGTGGAAGACATGGACATGAGTCCTTCCAGGCCAAGCAGTCCTCACGCCTTGGAGCCGAGTGGGCCAGGAGAAAGATCTGGCGTGGGACCGAAGGCTGTCTGTCAGCATCAGGACCCATCTGGTGCCTGGCTCCATCCTGTCTGGAGACTGCAAACTAGCTTGGCCTCTTACTGCTCCATGTGATTTCTTCTCCTGCAGAGCTGTAGTTCAGGTGAGATCCAGGGAATATTCGAAGCACAGGGACTGGTTAATTTAAGCACCTGAGAGCTTTGTGGCCAGCAAGTGTTAGCTCTCTGGATCCCTTTCTTGGACTTATGCCCTGAACTCACTCTAACCACCACTTTAGATGCCAAAGTAGCCTCTCTGGATCTCACCCATAAGTTTAAGCTTGGTCTCCTTATCCAAAAGGAAAATCAAAAGGCAGTGGTAAAATTGGAAATGTCAGTTAATGCATGTTTAAGGACTTTATATTACAACAATTGTTCCTGAGCATGAGGAGCAGTCAAGTAGTTGATAGCACTGAATTCAATACTTCAGACACTGAGCAAAGACCACTGTCATTTAACAAGAACATTTTCTTTTACGTCTATGCTCCTACTTAAAATATTCTAATTACATTGCAATGCTTATTAGCACCATGTATGTCATGTTCATTAAAAAAAATGGACTACTCTTGTGATTAATAATTTCACACTCGAGCAATTTAAATTTGAATAAGATACAGTTGCTGGAGGTGGTGACAGGGGAGATCTATATTCTTACAGACCTGGATTTTCACAGGAAAGCCTGGTTTCAGACCTAAGGTTTGTCAGGATAAGATATACTCCTGTACTGTGAAGTCGCCACCTTTTCCAAGACTTGACTCCATAGTCTTTATGCAAACAATATTCTCATCGATTCCTGTGATAGTTGAGCTGACTAAGGACTAGAAAACTGGGTGCTTAAAACAGCCTGAAAGGCAGAAGATCTGTTGACATGACAGAATCTCAATATTACCTCATTTAAAATGAGCAATAGATGATATAGGGTAAATACTGAGATGTAGAAGGCATAACTTAACAGGGATGATAGGTGCAGAAGAGTAAATCTTTAAAAATCTTATATATTGTTAATGAAGATAATCATTACTCTTTAAAGAAAGACTGAATTAACCTACATTGCATTTCCAAGTAACTAGCTAATGGACACGGGCATTATCTTTTCATATGTCTTTGAAATCCCTATAAACCATGCTTAGTCAAATATTTGACTGATGGGCTTTTACCCCTATTAATAGCATGCAATGGAGGTCTCGGTAAATAACCTACCTTCAGCTTTGCCTTTTCCAGAAGGGGAAGGGGTTCTTTCTTATCCCTTAGCCACCTCTTATTGCTCCTTGCTGCTTCCTGAAAGGCTTTTTGTACTGTGAAAACAATTCACTGGTTGTTACCTTATTTTTGTGCCCTGCAGGGATTTGAGGCACATACTCTCCTCAGATAAGCAGGGAGCCCTCCCGCTGCAGTCAGGGGAACTTCGGAAGCCACGAGCTTATCTGCAAGCAGAGGTTGGCCCAGCTTGTGTTTAGTTTATGAGAGAAGTGTGGTGTTATTTGCATAAAAGGAGTTCTTTCAAAGCATGTTACATGAAAACCTCTCAATTTGAAAACAAACAAACAAAACCCAAAACAACCCAAACCACGCAGCAATTTTCAGGAAGCAGCAAAGATGTCTCTGAGCTCACCCCAAGCTGATTTTATCATGGCAGCTTACATCTGAAGAAGAACAAACACATACTTATTTTTGTAAATGTGTTTTCAGGAGGAAAGAAAACTCCAGAGAACTGGCAAACAGTCCCCCTGCCTGATAATGACCATGCACAGTGTTTTCTCATTTTAGCCCTGCGGGAAAAACATGGGATTCAGTTCTGCAATTAGAAGGTCATTAATGATTTTTTGTGATTTCGTGCACTCTGTGCTGACTTTGCCTTCCTCCTGCATGGCTCTCATCTCTCCCACCTTCTGTTTGCAGGCTGGGCATTCAGAGCTAATCCTCTCCTGCAGTCTGCCGTAGTTATCCCCGAAAAAAAGAGAGCCGTTGTTGGTCACATCTTTCTGAATATAAGCAGGAGAGGGAAGGAATCAGCCCTTTCCCACAAATGGACATGCCTTGCAATCCATCTCTTTTGTATACGTAACAACAGGATAATAAGCACAAAAATCCAATGGAATTTCATATAAATAAGAGTAACAATTCTATGGATTAAATGGAAGACAAAAACAGTGAGGTTTTAAATATTGCAGTTCTGAAGCACGAACAGAATTGATACTACATTTCAGAGAGTAGTTCAAAAACTTACAGTAAGGTTCCCAAGTTGTGTAGATTCAATGGGATTTTCCCATTGTGGAAATCCAACTGAGAAGCCAAGGTGGAGACCTGGCAAGATCTGGAGAATGTCACAGGAGAGAAGATCTCCAGACAAGGAGCTATTTAGTCCTCTGAGAAGGCAAAAGGACACAACGTAATGTTGCCACTCTGCCATGTTCTCCAGCAATTCATAGGTAAGGACTATGCTTGCAGTACTAGGAAAAATAGACATTTTGGAATTTCAGATCCCAACAACAATCTACTTAATCAACACTAAATATTAGGAAATGGGGAAAACAAAGCAGAGCACAGAAACAAAGCCACGTGCAAGTGTGGGTCCTCAGCACGGGCATAACTTCCATGGAAGGTGATGGATTTCACTTGTATCCAGACACCCCAAGTTTAACTAAAGGCACCTACTTCCTGGTGGGAGGAACACCCTCAGTTACTATTTGGAAGCGCTGCAAACACAACAAGGATAACACTCATTATCATTCTGTCCTTGAACGCATACGGGAAGGCAACAGCAAAGTGGATGCCAAAGTTTTCCTTCATCAGAAGGGTTAAGCAACAGTTAAGATAAAGTTTTCACTGCGGGCTAAATCGCATCCTCAAACATGCACAAAATCTTCCACTGATTCGAATGGATGGTAAACATATTTTTCAGGGTGAAATTTGGATTATACTCTCTGATGCAGAAGCGTTTAATCACACAGGGAGCTTCACATTGGCTCACTGCTTCACTGGAGCCCAATACTGTTTGCATTCTACCTACTTTTTAAAGCATTATTAATATTGTGATTGCATTTTATTTTTTTTTAGTCCAGCTTTGGGTATTTCTAAGAATGATATAAAATACCAAGTATTAACAAGAAACATTTTTCCACAGGAAAAATATTAGCCTCTAATCCAAAGAGCAAAGGCAATAAACCTAAAGAGTTTAAGCAAAGGTTTTGCAGGATAGTAATATATAAAATTTAAAATTAGTACCCACTTTCTAGAAGTAGACAGGAAAACTGAATATAAATCCAGTAATTCATTTAACATTCTCAATGACATAAGAAAAGAGGAATTAATCAACTTTTGACATGAATTTAACTACCAACACCTTTCATTGTCTTCAATAAAGCTGCCTCTCTCTGCTTCCTCAGACCTAACCAATAGAATCTGGTATTTTTAGATGAGAAGACACATGTTGTGAAGGTACATGAAAATGACATAATAATACCCGTAACAGATACGGAGACATATCATAACAGATAAAAGGGTATATAATTCCCATAACAGAAATCCTAATACAATTTTGGCTGTATAGCTAGTCTTATAGAGAAATTCAAGCCTCGGTTACCCCATCATATATTTGAAAATAGATGAAGCTTGTGAAGTTATTTCAGTTTTACACAGCAAAACGTGTTCTTTTCTACTCATTCCCTTGGGACTACTCACAGATCTGGGCATTTCCTTAAAGGCTGGGGTTACTCGGAAACCCGCTACCTTTATCCTCACAGGATCACACATGACGTGGGCATGAGGAGGGGAGAAGGAAACCCCAATGCCTTAATAAATAACTCTAATGGGTTTGAAATTCTGGTGATTTAGGTTGGGCTAACCAATCCAAATTGGCTTTATTCATGATAAAGCTAAAGATAAACCAATAAAAAGCCACGTTTGTCTCCAGGCATTCACATAGAACAACAAACCTCTACCAAGCTTGAAACCATGCTAGCCAGAACATTTTCAATATGGAAAAAGCAATGTAAATGAAAGGTGAGGTTCAGCATCCAGCTTAAACAAACCAAAAAATAAAAAAAGAAATGAAAGAAATAACATGTCCTAAAGTAAGGGGAAAATAACTAAATTTGGAATTCTAACTCGAGCTGGTAATTGTTTTCATCTGCTCATTAGACAGGCTCAGAAAGGATTTCTGTTTCCACAAAATTTAGACAACAATGAATAGTTCCTGCAGGAATTATTAATTTGAACAAATATTAATGAGAAAAACTTCATGTGGAAAAAAAATACCTCAGTCTTCTACTGGAGTTGGAGGAGAAGAAATCCAGTTTGCCAATTCTATGCAAACACACACAAAGGCAGAGCTAAACCCAGCATCCATGAAGAGTCAGCAGCACAACTCCCCGGGTTGTGCCATGCGGCCAGTTTTCACGCTTCCTACCAGGCAAGTACCACAAGAGGAGGTGTAAAAAGAAAGTTGCACTTGTCGTAGGTCCCTGCTGTTTTGGTGGGTGGGGACAGAGGGACCAGAAATCAGCTGAGGGCCACGTTCTGCCAGATGTGGGCAGGGGCAGCAGCTGGAGCTGGGCACAGACATCCCGCACCAGGGCCATGTGGCTCCCAGCCCTAACAAACGCTCGGCGTAATCAGTCCATTAGTCCAGGTTTCTCCCAGTCCCAGACAGTTGTTTAAAATGAGCATCATTTGAAGCAAACCAGAAACCTTAACGCTGCATTTAATAAATAACTATAACTTTACTGCCTAAATTCAGGGTGGTCCAGCCTCATTACTGTTATAGGCAAAATGCCTTTTTGAATCTTGTAACAACAACTCTCCTCTCTGAAGGGGGTTCAGCTATGGCATGTAGGGTACTGAGGCACCCTACAAGGTCACAAACCTGTGCACCCCAGATACCAAGAGAGAGGAGTATTTATATGTGTTTTGGGTTTTGGTCACCTGCCTGTGTCTACACAACTGAAAGCCCTTCAGGTTCCTCCATGCAAGCCTCCTGCAGTTGGGCTCTTGCCTAGAGGCCACTTCTTGGGCTACTCTTTGCTTTGTAAGGGGAATCAGAGGATTTTATGGCACTCTCTTCAGTAGTCACAACACCAGAGCTATGCATCTAGCCCTTTTATAATATAAATTATCCATTTGGCAAATTTCATATCCTTATGCTGACAGAACATCTGCCCAAAGCCAAAAACTTCCTGTGTGGGAAGTGAACAACTCACATTGTATAAAATTGTCAATAAAAGTTAATTACTTATTGCCTAAATCTAGCTGTCTTTATAACTGTGCCACCTCAATTAACTGAGTCTGCTTGTAGAAGTGAACTGAGAGGCCCCTATGCTTCATCATCAACTCCAGAGCCATGCTATTTTGAAAATAAAAGACCTGTATCCTGTCCAAGAAAATAAACTCTGGAGGTGACTCGCCATGTTGCCATTTTGGATTACAAAAAGAAGCCCAAAAAAACTCAGCCAACACACAGGGGAAGGCTTAATTCGAGCAAACACACACATAAACAGGAAATCTCTCTCCAGTCAGAAGGTATTTTTCCTCTGTACAATGGGGTTCAGAGATGTGTCATCATATAGTCTAAAACAATTGCTAAGGAACCTTACCATTTCCAATAGCTTCGAAGTAGAGACGGCTTCCACGGTCAAAAGCCTGTCCGAACTTGCATGGGAAGCACACAAACACTAACAAATATATGCTGGTTTAGGCAAGCACAGAGTTTTTAATCAATAAGTATGTCAAGCTGGGGGACGGGGAGGGGAGGGAATCAATTTTCAGAAGGCAAATGGTTACAACTGTAGATTTAATCAAATTGCAGCTGCAATCCCTTACTATTCTCAATATTTTTGAAAGAAAGTAGCTCCATGGCAAAGAATGAATTTCAATAAATGTCACATATTTAGTTATATTGCTGATATTTTTAAATTTATCAAGCTAGGTCACTGATCCTTCACAGAAATGATACCAGGACACGTCAAAGAGATTCTGATACTGCTTAGTTGGATAAACGTCAAAATGAAGGAGCTACAGTAGAGGAACGCAACTTGCAGAGAAATTGTTATTTCTCTGTGACTACAGGAAAAAAGATATGACAACGTGACCCTTCAAAGAGAGGTTAAGGCCACAACGCACACAACAAAATGGATAGCCATCAAATACCATGGTGATGGCCGTGGTGTGAACACTTGAGCAAAATGAAAATCTTCTGAAAGCATTTGGCAATTTTCCTTTTGCATGCATTTGCAATGAAATTCATCACGAATTCAAAGAGATCCATTCTGCAGCCTTCCATACAAAAGCACAATTGCATGTTCATTTTCTTGGGACAAGCAGAAGAGACTATCATGGAGTTGCAGGATGTGCAAAAAATGGGATCCATTTAAGTATTTTGATCTTATTAAGCTTCTCAGCATTGCAGAAACTCTTCTGTTACTGACACCAGCTTGAAAAATTAAATGCTCCGAGGTGTTTGCTTCCCTGGAGACTGGCACGCCGAGAGGAGAGGTGGAGGGAAGGGGCTTGGGGACATCTACCACCGCCCTGTTGCACCACATGCACCCTGCACCTGGGTCATGCACACAGCCTCTCCCTAACATATGAGGGTTATAAAACCCTTCAAATTTGAGATTTACGAACCCCTTAAATTCTTTAACTCCATTTCTGTTTCCCACTCTGATACTTGTAGTCAATTGCAACTAACTCAAGGAAGGTCCACCTGAGCTGAGGAGACTCGGTCACCATCCAGTCACATCAAGTGACTGAAAAAGATCACTGTGACTAAAAAGTCTCAGAAGAGATCAAAAAAAAAAAAAAAAAGGGGCAATCTACTTGTGAACACTGTTTCCTTCAAAGGTGTTATATCCTAGACTAGTTTAGTCTGATAACTTTACCTCTCCTTTATTTTTCTAATGTTTAAAATTGGAGGAAAAAATACTATCTTCTTGTACAACATCATAGTTTTCCTGAAGGCAAATAGCTTGGCAATTTGCTAGATTTGTTAATGCTAGAGGAAACAAGTTAGCACACATACCATGTGTTTGAATGCCTTTGGAAATTAGATTGAAACACTGATTTGATTTCCTAAAAGGTATCTTAAACAAGGCAAGGTTAGAGATTTGGAGAGTAATGAGAATTTGTGTGACTTCAAACAGCTCTACATAAAACAGACCTGATATTCTGGGGGGAAAAAGGTCACCTAATTATTCGTTTCCTGAAGGCCCTGTCTATACTACATTTCCCCTGGGTAAGGAAACCGATTTAAAAATGGCTTCTGCTAACCTGCTTGCATCAGTTGCTATGTATGAGATATGGATTTGTTAAAGCCACTGCCAAGAAAAGCACAACGTTTTTTACAAGGAGAAAACAACAGAAGCACTCCCGGCTTGGCTGCGTGGGGAGGGATGGGCAGAGAGGTCCCACCCGTGAAGTCTTCCAGGGGGCCGTGGTCCTGCCCCCTCAGTGATGATGTGCTGCTTGGGACTGTGCAGCAGCCGCCGTGGCGTGACCATGGGTTTAATTACTGGCTACAAACTTCGTGTGGGAGGCAAAAAAAAATTAAAATCACAGGCTGTGGCCACAGCGGACAAGATGCACAGGTTGATGGCTTGGCTGCTGGTAACATTCTAGTGAAACACGAAATTGTGCCACTGGCTGGAAGGGCAGCCAGCGAAGCAGTGACTGGGAGGTGGGGGTGGGAAGCCTGGACACAAGGGTTTCACAGGAACCAGCCATGAAGGTGTGGCTGCCACCCAAAATATTAGGAAGATTTGCTTGAAGTATCATGCTGCAACCTGTTCCTTCTCTTTTGCACCCGACAGACCCAGTAACTCCCACCTGGGTGTCCTGTTCCGTAGTTTCAGAGAACGCTACTCAGCTGCTTTCTCGTTCCAGAAGTGATGTGTGTTTCTGTAGCTCTGAGACAGCCCAGCCTGACACTAGATATTCCACAAACACATGTGGAGGTGCAGAACCTCTCCTTGCTTTCTGCCTGAAGTGAATAAAGTCTAGACACATCCTCACCACAAAGCAATCGTGGTACAAAGCTGATCATCCAGAGGTCTGGGACTCCTGCTGCTGTAGCTCAGGCAGCAGGACTCGGGCTACCCCAGCCCAGCATCAGGTTGCCAGCATCAGGTTCCCTTTGCTTCCCCTTTGTGGCTGGAAAGGCTCTTGCACTGCAGCCAGCTGTGCCAGTTGACTCTCTGGAGTCCTGAAAACCAGAGCTGGGAGGCAACAGGCTTTGAATTTCTCCTCCGAGTTGAAAAATACCAAGCAGTCACTTGTACATCATAGAAGAACGAGAGTAGGTGGGTTGGCCCCTTCAACTGCCTGGGACCAGCAGGAGGAGGTTACAGGTCATCAGTTAAGGTACCAGAAAACTATAAATGCAGCAAAATTAGGCTGGGAAAGGCAGTCCTGGGAGGACAACATTCGCCACTCAGTTTTGCATTCATGGAGCATTCATTGAACTCCTGCTTTCTGAGTTTTGGCTTTCTGGATGGCTTGCCCTGTGCTCCCCTCCACCTCCAGGCTGCACTGCCATCTCCCCAGAGCGAATGACACCTCCACGAACCACTCTCCAGCCACAACATGTACAATTTAGTTTAGCAGTAAAGTGCAGCAGTTAACCTCTGCAGGAAAAAAAAAAAAAGCCAAAAAAAAAGCCCTATAGGATAATAAAGTAAGACAATTCATTCCCTCCCCACCCAAAAGGCAAAGCAGCTGACTCTCTTTTCTGTAAATAGAGATGAATGTTTTACAAAATATTGCTTTTTGCAAATGATTCAGATTGTATTAGAAGACAGAAAAAGAATCATACAGTGCTGAAGGATTGGAGCACACAAAGAACAAGCCATACTGTCATTCTCCAACTTAGTTTTCAACATGCAGCTCCTGCCAAAGGCTAGCTTTTTGCTCTCCCAGTGTATGATCTGTAAACATTTAACCAGCTCTTAGAGAAACATGTGAGACACTTTATCTTGCCTGATTATGAATCCAAACCTCTCAGATCTAAAAAAAAAAAAAAAAAAGAGAGAGAAAAAAAAAAAAAAAGACACCATCCTCTTCTTTTTTTTTGCTGGTGGACAATGCAAAAAGCACCTGTGGGATGAAAGCAAATGAAGTACCACGCACGGCACAGGTTCTATGGGAAAAGCACGCACTGCAGCTTGAATAACCTCCCACAGGTTACAAACGCACAGTTTGTTAAACATTCCTGTTACTCGGTTATTACTCCCTATTTTAAGATCTATGTGTGAAACTTCCAATTTGTAAGGAGTGCACTTAGCATCTATACAGCCAAAGGCCACCTAATTTAATGCTGGCACGGGAACAGTTGTGGAATGCCATTATACGGTGCAAATTATTTACCGGTTTTAAGCAAACTCCGCTTTTAAAAATGTAGAAATAATAATAATAATTAAAAAAAGCCGAAAGTGCAACAGGAGTGCACCGTACAACCACCACCTGGCACAGATCCCTTGCCCGGGGAATCCCGCACGCTCACCCACCCCGAGCCCTCAGCCTCACGGAAGGCGACCGGACTGGCCGCCACCACCCCGCACCTCGGGGCCAACCTTTCCGAGCTGGAACTTCCCCCGCTGCACTTGCGGACAGCCCCGCCGCCCCCAGCCGCCCCCGCCGGCTCCGCTCCGCGCCCGCGCAGCGGGAAGGGGCGGCGGGCAGCGCTCTCAGCCTGCGCGGAGCCGAGCCCCGCATCACCACTTGCCCCTCGGACCCCCGGCCGGGCAGGCGCAGGGCACCGGCGGCCCCGCTCCGCGGCTCACCTGCCCCGGGGAGGGCAGCGGCGGCTCGGGGCGGGGCGCGGTGCGGTGCGGTGCACCCCCGGGCCGCTCCCCGTCCCTCCTTACCCCGCTCCCGGCTGGCCCCATCCTCTCCCCGCGGTCGCCGGTCCTTACCGGAGCGGGGCGGGCTGCGCGCCGGCACCGCCGCCGGAGGGGCGAGCGCTGCACGCCGGCGGGCTAGCTCCCGCCGTCCTCGCCCAGGCAGCCGGCTGGGCACGGCACGGCACGGCACAGCCCGGGCGGGGCGGAGAGGGGCGGAGCGGGGAGCAGCCCGACAGCACCTCCGCGACCTCCGCGCCCCGCTCCCCTCCCGCCGCCCCGGTCCGCCCTCCCTTACCTGGGGGCTGCGGGGGGCTGCGCGCCCCGGCGGGCAGGGGCCTCCCGCCCGTCACCTGGGATGCGGGGCGGCTCTGCGCGCCCTTCCTTCCCTCCGGCGCCTCCGCCGCGCTGGTGGCGGCTCCCAGCGGTAACTCAGCCGGTCCCCCTCGGTTCCCTCCGCCCCTCCGGCGCGGTCCTGACCTGCCGGTGACTCACCACATCGCCGAAGCCCGGGTGCGCGGCGGGGGGAAGGAGGGAGGGGGCGCCTCCTTCCCTCCCTTCTTCTCCCCTCCCTCCTTCCGTCCCCTCCTTCCCCCCCCCGCCCCGTCCCTCCCGGCCAAGCTCCCCCAGCCCGGGGGCAGGAGGGGTGGCTGTCGCTTCCCGGAGGGGCAAAGCCACGAGGGGACCCTTGGTGTCCCTTGTCCCGCACCCGGGCGCTTCAGGGCGCCGGTGGGGTGCAGGTACTGCCTCCCTCTGCGCCCTCCGCCGCTGGGTACCATCAGGTGTCTGACTGATGCCGAAGCCTTACCCTGGGAGGGCAGGACTTGGGCACCCCCAGGGTTGTCCCTGGAGCCCACAGGCTGTGTAGCAGCAAACAAATTGAGCTCACGTTGCCTCTGTCACAGTGTCAGCCCTGGCCGTGCCCTCAACGTCTCTGTCCACCTGTAATTCAGAGTAAATAACCTCAATTCATACAGATCATCAAATAGCTGTCTCCCCACATATGTGCCTCCTACAGGGCGCTAAATGGCCCGGGTTGGGGTCTCTCCCTCACAGGGTTTACAAAGTAGGTGGTGCCTTCATCTTTCAGAGGTGCTGGGAAATTAAGTCACCGAGCAATGCCGTGTACACTTGTGAAGCTGCTGAGAGACTGCAAGTCTTGACACCGGGGTCTGCACCAGAGGAACCATCTCTTTTGTGGTAATGAGTTTCAGCAGCTACTGATTTAAACCAGATTTTAAGTGAAAGGCTCCATATTCCAATAGAAGTTATTGGAGACACCCATTTTCCTTTTGCATGCTTTCTCTTTTGGCCCCAGCTCTGCTCCCCTTAATCATGCCGTTTAAACTGATGAATGTTTTGCATGAGTAAAGTATAAGGAACTGTAAAAAAACATCGCCCAGATCCATGATTAACCATGGGGAAAATGCCATACCTTACATCAAAACATTTTGAAAGGAAAATTACATAAAGTATTGTATGCATTTGATGTAGGCCTGGGATGCCACCGTGATGTGCGTGTGGACAAAGCTGTACATCAGAACAAAATGCTTTTAAAAAGCAGTTTGCCAGCCTTCCACTAATCTGCATCAGCAGCACTTTCACAATTTGTTTATCTGTCTCCTCTTTCCTATGGGCTTTTTGGCACTCGTGATAAAGACATCTAACCTAGCTATAAACCAGTTCCCTGCAAAAACAAACCTGTGATGGAAGCGGCGTGTTTAACTGGAGAAATTCTTACTCTGCAGTATCTTTTAATGACAACAGATGACAGCGAGAAAGCTACGACCCCTTTCAATAAGGAACGTGTCGGATGGCTACAGAGGAGGTTATACTTACTGCTTCCTCATTTCATGTGTGGTAGCAACACACTAAAAATTACACCAAGTGAAAATAAAACCAGTCCCTTCTCCTGCTGCCCGAAAGATGAAATTCTTAAAAATTAAGCAGTGATACAGATGTTCCGACTGATCCAGTTTCACTTGTTCAGAGCCACAACGGAGGGAAATCAGTTTTTAGAAAAGGAAGACTGAGAAGCAGCACACGCAGTGCCAGTCCCTAGAGGGAAAAGCGTGGTTACAGTTAGATGGTACTACTTGCAGGGCTTCAATTAGTGATCATTTAATCGGTGGTCATCCATAAAGTTGCACCAGATTTGGAAGAATCATCCTCATAAGCTTTGAAGGAAAGTGATAAAGGAAAAGATGTGTTCACCCTTTTAAGGATTGCCCCACGTGTTACCTGCTCTTGGACCACCCTGCAGTTCCCCGTGCACCTGCCCAGGCTGCACACCCAGCACCCGAGCTGTTATCAGTGGGACAGCCTGTGCTATTCTAAAGCTAACAAACGGATTGTCATGAACATAAAAAGGAGAAACAGATGTTTCCTTTCCATTTTGACCATGTCGATGCCATGTTATTTTAGGTCAGCTGTATGAGACAACTACACTGCAGCCGGCCTTTGATAATCCTCGTTTACTCCCTTCACTGTGCTTGCAATGGTGTGTATGCACTATGAACAGCTTCTCGGAGGCTTGTAGGACCTTTAAGGTGCAGAAACTGGTGAAAAAGTAACTACTACCATTTTATTTATCGTGCTGTTTTTCTTATAACTTTTCCTCACATCTCTCTCCTGTCCAAAAGGAGCTGGTCTGCCACACTCTGTTAAGGAGTCTGGCATAAGTATGATGGTGTGGCACGTTTTAGGAAGCTGATGGCACTGGAAAAAACAATCCAAAAGTGTAAAGGAGAGTCTGTGGGGATGATCTATTCATCAAGAGAACTGGAACACACTGGGGAGAGTATTGGCACATGCTTCCCAGCCCTGACGTGTTTCAAGATAGGGAGCTGACGAGCAAACACTATCACTTGTCCAAGAATACAAACACGTAGTTAAAGAATGAATTGCAAGGCTATGTTTAAGCTGAAGTTTCAAATGTAAGGATGAGGAATGAAAACACAGGGCAATTTATATTTTCGTGCATTGGCAGTAGTGCATCGCCAGCACACTAAGGGGCCCAGCGCAGTCCTATGGATTTGTTTGTGACTTGTGTTGAGAACCTAAGAAATGCTTCATCATAACTACAGACCAGATTCACCTAGGCGCCCAACTGCTATTTCAATAAGGTGAAGATATTTAAATATCTCTGAGAATCTGTATCTAAGAACCTTTTTTTTTTTAACCTGCAGAATCAAAACTGGGTCTACTAAGCATCTCTTTAGGACCAGGCTACACTATATAGCACCACAGCTATATGGTGCCATCAGTGGATTTGGTCTTTGTCCTCTGCTGCACTCATTCACACCTTTGGGAGAGGATACAAAATGCAAATGTCATTGTGAAACTCCAGAGACTTCTGACTTAGCGGAGCTTACTCATGAGTAAATGATGTCACAAGGAGCAAGACAGTGGAAAGGAATGAATTTAATGCTCAAGAAGACATGAGATGAAGTTCTCCAGACCCGAGCTTGGCAGTTGGGTCGGGTACCCTCCTGCTGCAGTATCCTGCAACGCGGACTGGCAGTAGCTCAGACCCCCAGTAGCTCACCTGGGGGGTGTTATCCAAAAAAAGAGCCTTGGATGAACTCCATCCAACGCAACCACCTTACAGACCAGTGATCCAAATGTAAAATACCAGTGCAACAGCCTGCTGGGGTAATGTGTAACTGCAATTCCTGTAGCCCCTTGTTTACTGGAAGGCAGCCTGGCCACAAGTGCCAGGGGCAGCTGGGGGAATGGGTTCTGTGCCTGAGGCACAGTTCCCTGTGACTCTTCTGTCCCTTGAAGTCACTCTACACAATCCTTCTTTCACTTCTGTCTTCCCCAGGCACAAAAAGCACCTGGCGGGCAGGGACAGGTAGTGTTGCCTGGGGGATTGCCTCTGGAGAAAGCACACCCAGGATGGTTGTTCTGCCTCTCTTGATGCCAGGCTAAGTATCCTAATTAGTACTTAAAACTGTAGGCTCCAAAGATTGGATAGTCACTGTGCTCTATGGCTATTTATTAATTATCTAGGCATTTATTAACTAAGCCCCATAGATTCTGTGGGCTAAATAAGTACTTTCTATTTGTTTGCAAGAGAGTCAACAATGGCACTAGCAGAAACTTCAGCCTGTGGTTGCAAAAGTCCCTTGCAAAGGCAGAAACACATTTTCCCAGCTAGAAATCCTGATGTCTGACCACCGAGCTACCCTGGGCAGTCCTCTGTTTGTATGGAAACACAGGTCATAACGTTTCCACTCACTGCTCTGGGTATCACAGGTGCTTTATTTTCTTTATTTATTGACTAAGCAACGGGAAGTTCTTTGTTTAACCTGAGGGTGGTTTTCTCCTTATTTGTCTTTCTGGTCATAACTGAACACTGCAACGGAGCAATTCCAAAATCTGAAGGTGCAGGCACCTACCGACTGGGTTGCATGAGAACAGAGGAAAACACGGATGGGGTCGGTGAAGTCTGGATTGCCATGGGGCTGCGTCCCTGTTGTGCCAGCCCCAGCCCCTCAGTGACCACGTGGGAAGCTGGTACGTCAAGTTCAGGAATCCAGCAAAAATGAATAGCTCAAAAGAACAAAGATTAGTTTACAGACAGATCAGCTCTTTGAATCCATCTGCTACACAGTAACACGAGTGCTAGTGCCTGCCAAAGGACGAGGTCAGAGACCGAGGAGGAGGGTGGGCTCGCAGCAGCCGAGATTTACGTTACTTTAAAGTGAGGAGGCTCCTCACCCTCCGGGAAGCAGGAGGGGGACTGGGAGGAGATGGCGTGGACTGGGGCGCTGCTCCCCACCTTAGCTGTGCCTCCCTTCCCAACGGGTGTGGAAATATGCTAAATCCCCCAATGATACCTCTGAATGTACAAAGCCAAGAAATGGTTTCAGGGGTGGAAAGCCGATTATTGGTCTTTAGGACGTTATGCTCGTGTCCCTGAAATGGCTACAACTACGGTAGCCCTCGGTGTGCTCACTGCGCTCGCACAACAGAAGCACAAGCTTTCCAGAACACGCCGCAGAAAAGCAAAGCACGGGGGAAAAACCCAACCCTAATACCATTTACATACCACTTTGGCACAGCACATTTGTTTGTATAACTGGAAATTAACCCGATGATATTAGAAAGTCAGATATTTACAAAGTGAGGAATTTGCTGTGTGTTATATTCATACGTTCACTGGCATTGCATATTTAGTTACCTTGAAATGGTCTAGTAAGTGTAACTGTTTCTTGACCTTATTTTCAGCACATTTTAAACGCATTTCCCCACTTTATTTTGACTGCCACCCTGTTGCCTTTTGTCTTGTACTAAAACCACTCTGATTGTGCTATTCCTGGGTTTGTTTTTGGACCAACTGCTAGAAAGTTTCCAGAAGTCTCTTTTCAGTCCAATTCCTGTGACTCGGGTGCAACCTTTTTTGGGGGGGGATGGTTCCTTCAGTTTGCTGTTTGTGTTTACAAGGGTCATAGCAGCCAGATCATTGGAAACAGAAAATCTGCCTATTTGAAAGCACAGGGAGAGAACCTGCCTCCAGCCATGCGTGCACCTGGTGAGCAGGGGCCGGGTGTGACTGTGCTAACACACGTGTGAGCACGCGTGAGCAAACACAGTCCCAACTCAGCCTCCCTTCACAGGATGTAAGCTTCACTAGAGATAATCCGATGCCCAAAGTTAAGCACATACCTAAATCTGGAGATGCCGAAAGCCACGGGTGTTTGCAGCCTGGTTTCTGGGCTTGTGCTCATCACACGTAGGTCACAGTGCGGGGCAGCAGCGTGCCATTTCCACAAGTATTGCCATCGGTGAGTTCCTGCAAGTTGTATGAGGACCATCACTTTCAGATTTCTCCTTTGTCTGAAAGCTTCTCAGAATGCCACTGCCTAAGGTAAAGCTGCTGTAAGTGCTGTCTCAGAGGAGTGAAACAGAGCGACATTTGAGAAAAAAAATAAATCCCTTTATGTTTTGCTTACTTACTCCTTGCATTTGTAGCACTTTGCCTGTTATCATATAAACTCAAAGATTTTTCCTCAATAGTTTTTTCAACATATAAGAGAGGAGAAGGCATTTTAAACCCAGAAATTATGATCATAAATCTTCCACAAAACACCAAAGAGTACAGGAAAAAATAGATCCTACATCGACCTATATTTCTTTGGCATAATGTTGACCAGGCATTCCAGTCAAGTGGAAATAAAGGTGATGCATTACAGAACATGTTTGGTAATGAAATGAGCTGCATACGTAAGTGTTTGCAGACTTGGGAGTTTGCATCTTAGCTGTCCATAACTACCAAAGTAGAGGTCTTTGGCAAAACCTCAGACTGACGTACTTTATAGTGGGAATTTTCCTTAAGTTTGGAGAACTGCATCTAGGTTTCATCATCATCGTCTTTTTGTCACCTCTAGGGACTTATACACAGAATTGTTTGTTGATTTGGAAAATCGGGTCCTTTCTGCACATATAAGTGTATCAAATTTGTCTTCTACATGGCCGTGAAGAAGAACAGAGTTCTAAGAACTCGTAGTGGCTTTTTATTTAATATTGTTAAATATGAGCTATTTCCCAGGAGGGGTTTAGAATGTGTTGCATTTTATGTACAATACCTATTCTGATACATTTTTAAAGATAAAGAAATATATTCTGTGGTCAAGCCAATATATTGTAAGTCAGGCCTGGATTTGGTTCATTATCATTAAAGAATCTGCATTTTTAAGTTAACTTTAGAATAACATTGTTCATTCTGTAATGATGTAAGTATATGGTATTTGCCAAAAGCTGTATTTCATAAGGCTGGTTTAGGATACAACCCAACTCACAAGAATCTTGATAGGAGATTAATCCTTTCAATAACTTTCCTAATTTAATTAAACACATGTGCTGATTATGAAACTAATACTATAGAGAATGAAGTCAACGTTGAAATCTCATTATTTTAAATTAGGCAGGAGCACACCCATAACGTGTAGCCAGGAAATATTTGTGCCCTTAACAGTACATCTATACTGATGTTTCTTCACCAAAAAAAAAAAAAAGGCAAAAATCAGAATGTCCTTGTACTATTATTAAAACATTACCTTTTTTATTCCTTTGGGAGCTAGTAATGCTGCTGCACAACATCCAGAGAGAAGGCACGTTTAACATTCCAGCAGGGACACAGGTGAGTTTAAAGTTTAACTTTGAGTTTGGGAACGTTTTCAAATCAAATGAAACAAGGAGTTTCTAGGCAATACTGAGCCAAACCAGAAGTGATTACTTCAGCATCGCAATTTTATATTTCACTTTCCTCTGTCTGTTATCAAAGCGTTTTTTCATACATGGTCTCAAGGCAAAATTCAAAGTTAAAACGTGGACTTTGTAAGAACACTTTCCTGATTTCGGTCACTTTCATAGGTTTAATTTTATCTCTAAGAAGGAACAAAAGCATCCCACCAAGAACTGGGCAGCAGGAAAGAGGGAACCAGTAGGACAAAAGCTATCCAGCTCAGAGATTTAGCCGTATAATGAGTACATCAGAAGTGAGGAACTGGAAGGTGATGCTTTTTTCCAAATTAAATCATGGTACTGGCCCTGCCTACCTGCCCAGCCCGCTGCAGAGGGCCGGGGGAGGCTCAGGCATCGTGCGCTGCTCTTCGCTTGGCTTGGTGGTAGCTGTGTGCCTGTGCCAGCCCCCCATAGGTATGGTGACTGTGTCTTGCCCTCGGTTTGTCAGGGGTGTTTTTAATAGCATGCTCATTATACAGAAATATTTTCATTTGACAGACAATTTAAATGATCCTATAAAAGCTGCAATTACCATCAGGACAAATCCATCTCTGATTGACTCCCACGTTAGCTCCCAAAGTTTGACTCCCAACCAAGAGACAAGAAAGATTTTACCCTTTCTTTTTCTTTCTTACATGTGCTCTTCTCCCCTATAGCTGTCTTACATGCTATGATACTGAAGAACATCTCAAACTCCTCCTGTCTTATTTCTCCCCAAGAACCACTGCTGAGAAGTGTTATTAGCTTCATTTTACTGACAAGGGACTGAGGAACAGAGAAAACCACTATCTTGTCTAAGGTAAGACAGGAAGGAAACCTCTAGAGAAGCAGAGTGATGAAAGTAGGTCTAATATAGAATTATCTTTCTGAAGCCCCCAAAATCCTAAAGGAAACATTTTTTTGATGCCTAAACAGGTCAGTGAAGTGAAGTAAGCCTCACGTGAAAATAAAATTAAAAAGACAGCTTTGAAATTGAGACCTTGAGTTATAAAGCTAATTCTAAAAATATTCCTTTTGCCAATGTTGTGTTGTTAATTTATACATTAGTGACTTATTTATTTGGCCAGCTGCTCACATAACCACTTGTTTGGGAAATCCAGGAATTTTTGTCTGCAACCATTTCTTGAGAAACAGGGAAGAAATCAGAGTTATTTGGATCATCTGCCTTAAGCGTCCTGGTCACCAGACAAAGGAGGTCACCTTGGTTGCCTTGGTCAAATCAGCCTGTGAGGTCAGTTGGCCACTTTGAAGCATCCAGGTCACTGCAGCCTGTCCGCTCAGTCTCCTGAGAACTAAAGGATCAGCTCTGCAAAACTCTCAGAAGTTGGGCTGAAGGCAATGTGGGAAGATTGGTCATTCATTGGAGGTTTTCAATTTCCTCTGAATGTGCAAGCCTAGACAAGTATGTTACCTCTTAAAGTAGTTTTCAATGCTTTTCTCAGAGCTAAAATGTATTGCAAACATTTTGCTGGTACGTGTTAGTCCTTTTTAATGACATTAATGATGTAATGACTGTTAACATTATCTTTGAGGGCTGCGATGTGTCTCATTGCACACATCCTTTTGGCATTAATCAGGGAAGAGGCCTAATTTTAATCCAAACATGTCAGAGGAGTGGCTGAGGTGAAGGTGTGGCTGGAGATAAAAAGGAAAGGCTGCTTCTTTCTAGGAAGGAAAGAAAGGTCTTCAGCCCCACCACCCCGTTGTGGGGTGACCTCCGTGTCAGGGGTGGGTTAGCCTCTGCTCCCCACCCCTCTCCTCACCTGGGCAAGACCCAGATCACCCATGCCTTTTGAGATAGCTAAGGTAGGGATCTTGTCAGTCTGGTCTCCTTTTGTAGTAAACAGCAGCACAGAGAAAAATGCCTGAGAGTGTAATTCAGCACATCTGAAATACAAATCACGGTATTTTTCTTCATACACTTCATACAAGATGCAGGATATCTAATGCGTCCTCTCTGGGACTCAGTTACAGAACGACAGTCAGCCAAGAACCCAGCCTTTCTGCCTGCATGCTACCAGGGAAGCACTGAGGCAAAGGCAAGAGATGGAAGTTTTAAAACCAATTAATTTAGATCAAGTCTCAGAGGAAATATTCCAGCTAAGTTTTGTTATCCTCAGTGTTGTACAAGGGATTTTGAAGCAGGTCATTTTTGTTTTGAGGGAGAAAGCAGATAAAATTCACAGATGAAAACATAAAAACCCAACACACAGCTCCCAGATTTCTCCTAAACTTCTTGGCTCAAGGCTGACGATGTTTTTCCTCATTATTTAAGGTAACATTATACCTCTCTGTGGATTTCTATCTCTTTTTTTAAGATTCAAGAGGCAGCAAAGTACATAGGGATAAATTCACTGATTGTGATAATTAAAAGTGTCAGTAAAGATTCATTAGAGGCATGGCTAATGAGATAAACTTGGCCTACCAGTCTACTTCTGCCACAGTAGTTTTTGGAGATAGTTCTTAAATGGACACCGAGAGACAGCAGAGAGTTTGGCTTACAGACCATGTTGTTTCTCTTCCACTGTCCATATCCTGTCAGGTCCAACAGTCACATCAACATTTACTTTACATGGATCAGGCTGCCATTTCTAAACTTGAATAATTCCAGTAAGGGATTTCCTAACCAAACCTTGATGTTTTTCACCAGCTCGAGTGTAAACTTCACATACCTCTTTCCTGGATGGGAAGTAGCCTCCATGCCTTTTGCAGGGACTCAGAGCTGGCTCTCCCTGTTCTGATACCCCTGCCTGGTCTTAGAGCTCAGCACCACTGCTCTGAATACCCATGGGTGGGTTTGAAAGGCTGCAAAGATCTTGCAATTTAGAGACAGACTGAGCGTGAACATCTGGAAGTAAGTCTGAGGTGGCAGTGTGCCTTGGGCTTGCAGCAGGACACGGATCACAAAGCTTTGAGGAAGGCTGAAAGCTGTGTCTCAACCAGATTTGACCTGAGCTGCTGGAGGTAGGAGGTGTTCACAGAGAAGCTGTAAGGCTGACTTGGACAGAGCAGTGAAGTATGTCTGGTGGATGCTGAGACTCATTTTAGATGTCTGCAGATTTCCTGAAATAGCTGATGATATCAATTACTCCTCTGTGCAGTGTGGCCTGAGCACCCAGACCACACACAGACGCCTGGAAGTGGGCACCTCCAGGTGGGTGCCTTCATCACTGAGCTGAGCTCTACTTGCAGGATCTGGAACAGCAAGAGAGCTGGGACTGCAGCTGAGATGTTAGGTGTGGGCGACATTACTCTGGGAAAGAGACCAGTGAAGGGGATTAAGAAGCAAAGCCATGTGGAGAGCTGGAAAAGGAAAGAGGAAAAGATCACACTGAGGAGTGGTCAGGAGAGAAGAGAGAGGTACAATCAGAGATGTGAGCTTTCAAGAGGAGGACTTGGACCTTAGTTAGTCTTTTTGGAAGGAGGTTACAGGTTGAGCTAGCCAACGACGCCATTCTTGCTCCAAGAGGTGGCTAGGAAATCCCACAGTGGCTCTGTGGAGAACAACTCCTCCATTCCATACGAATTTGTGTATTCATGGCCTCACATCCCTGGCGGTTACTGAAGGGCTTGCTAGAATAAGGGAGGAAAGCTGACATCAGATGTAAAAATGTTTGATATGCTGTGGTTAAATAAGATTACATTAATTAATCAGCCTCCTGGGAATCCATCAGATCCTGATGGATGCGGTCTATCTAATTGCATTAATCTTCTCAATGTGACGGCAACTTTGCGTGGGCCACCCGGCTCTGCCTCGGCACAGAGCCAGCAGCCAGGGTGATGGCCACAACCCCCACCCTCGGGACAGAGCCAAACAGCCCAGGAGCAGCCTTACAGCGGGTGCGAAGGCAACGGCAGCCAGGGAATTCAAATGAAACCACTTGTTAGATTCTGCATGACCTTTTCCTTCATTTGCAATAGGGATGTTGTGTTGCCCTGGGAAGTCTAGAATAGGACAAGGGTATCTCTCCCTTTAGATGTTCTTAGTGGTTCTGTGTTCTTACTGTTTTTAAAAATACAACACAAATATTTTTTCCTAAACATAGGGTCATATTTTTTATTCCATTTTCTTAATAAGGGAGCTTTTTATTAAAGAGATCTGATGCAAGCTAACATAGGCCTGACATTCAGTATTTTGCAAAATAACAAAGTCAGGGAGTGATCAGGCTTTCCAAATAAAACTGAAATAGGGATAAATTGTCAGTGATTTTTTTTTATTTTATTTTTTCTACTGTAAATGAAATTAGGTTTTGAAGAGTGGCTGATTTCAGGGAGTGTTGTTCTGATTTCTCTGCAGGGTACAATCGCACCTGAACTCAGCACCCTTCACAAGCCTGGGGCAGGCACCCCAGCACTGAACAGCCAGGAACACAACAGATGCCTCGCAGGAAGCTGGATCCTCATCTTTACACAGCAGTTTCTGCCTTTTCTTAGGAGAATAATTTTTCATTGTCCCTTTTGGAAATGAAAGAGATGTCTCAAATACTTCCCCAAATTTTTCAAAACTGAAATGATAAATTATCACAATGACCTTTAGATATTTTAAAAGAAAATTAATGTTTCAGGGCGTGATACTAAGAAAATTATGACACTGCCACCTCGTGGATTCTGAGATAACATCTAGATCATATTTTACCATCATTATTTACATAGTGACATAAATGTGTGTCACACTTCATGGCCAAATAATAGTTCTTTTCTTACCCACAGAATTTTTCAATGTAGCATCCAGATTATTTTAAATATTTAGGCTTCTAATGATTTAGGCTTCTAATGACTGTCATCATACTATTATTTATGTAAGCAATTGCATAAGAGAAGTTCCTAGCACTTCCTTTCTGTTTGAAAGTCAGGAGGCATATTCTCACATAAGCCATGCTTTAAAAACAATATTAGTCTAAACTTGCCACTTATTCACTTACTCTGTACTCTGTATCGAAATGTAGTGATTCTTGCTAACTGTGCCTGGGAATAAATTTTTCTAAAAATTCTTGAAGGCAATAGAAGGAATAAAAGACTTCTCCACATGTAATTGCTCATTGTCATATAAACTGAATTTCATAATTGCCCTCTGAACAAGTCTGGAGCATATGCATCTGAGGAATCCTTTCACCTCTGATATTCTGGTGTATAAATAGCATGGACTGAGAAGTGGCCCATTCTATTGGACACAATGAATCAAGAAAAAGGGAAAAAAGCAAAAGAATGCTTTTTTTTTTCTTTTCCCTCAAGGATATGAACAATTACTCCAGCATATCATCAGTGACTGCCTAATAAATCAGGGCATGAGAAAAATTTTTCATATTATGGCAACTTCAGTGCTGTCCTTAGTTTTTGAGTTTACCAGGAACTGCCCCAGGATGCTCAAATCCTCTGGGACCCAATATGTGAAGCAGACCTTCTCGTAAAGCATTGCTGCAGCTTGATGGGCAGCATGAATCCATTCTGAGACCAAACTATTGCTAGCTGCAATAAACCAGTGATATCAATATTTGTATCAAGACAGCTCATCCCTTTAGGGGAATGAAAAAATAGTACTTCTGCATATTTAAAAGTCAGCTCTGAAGACATTCGTGAAAGAAGAGCTGTTGTGCTGACAGCTGACAAAGCAGAAGCTAGGGGAAGGGTGTTAAACCCTTTAAATAAACAATACCTGAAGACTGCTTTAGTACAAAAATGTGAAAACAGACGTCATCACTGGCAAAAACTCCATTACAGTTCGTATTTAAGGCCAGACAGTGATTCATGCTGTTTCACTAGACTCAGCATGCTGCAAAAGGCACTTGAAATAATTAACACTTAAAATTAAACTCCTTAGATTTCACATCATCAAACATTTAACTTTCTGTAATTCCCTCTGCAGCTGTGATTTATTTGCCTTTATTATTTTCTCTATTTACCAGTTCTCAGTTGCTTTTTAAGTTGCTCATACTTCCTTCTTCTGTAAGTCTGAACACTGGCTTATTGTTTTGGTTTTAGCTCTTGCATCTTACTCATACTCACACTTCTGCTGGCTAGTTAAAAAAATGCATTGCATCAAATATGGTCCTCAAATTGCTGAAAGGAGTTTTCTGTTTATTTATTTTAATCATTGCTCTTGCCTTACTTGGTATTCATAACATGCTTACTCATTACTGCAGTTTGATTGTTTAATATTGGCAAGAATATAACTAAATATATTTTTCTTTTTTCTCTCACAAAAAAATTATTCATTTTGTTTTGATAAGGTTTAAGAAAGAACACCATGTGAAGAGGAAGTCTCATTACATCCCAAGGCTTGTATCAAGAAATATAGATCAGAGTCCTCAGTATGACAAAAGTTAGCGAATTTGTAGAGACAAAGGCCTGATAGGTAACCTGAGAAGAATGGACCTGGGAAATACTAGATAATTCACCAGCTTTGACAAAATGCACTTTAAGGGAATGGTTGGGAAACTTCAGAAAGTATTTATAACCATAACAATGCAGGAGAGATCCATTGAGAGACATTCACTATATAAAAATTGTTATATTGAAGCTGGAGAAAGGTCCAACAGACCCTCTTGATGGACATTTCTTACATCTGTTTTTCCTGTCACATTTTGTACCTGTGTATACTTCTGGCCTTCAGTGTCCTCTGCCAATGAGTTCTACTGTTTAACTAGAATCGGTATGGAAAAAAACTCCAAAATTTTCTCACATATGTTTTAATCCCTCTGCCTTGTCATTTTGTTTGATCTCTTCTCCTGTATTTTTAGAAATACTGAATATTTTTCTGTCTATTTTTTTTTCCTCTTTTAATTTCTTTGCACCTCCTGTATTTTCCCTTCATTGTCACTTTTCCAAGCTGGCAAATCCTAATCAATCAGTGTCTTTTTTGAACACCATCCTTGTCTGTATTCAAAACCTAGTTTTAATTCCACCATGTTGTAGTGTCAGTCCCAGAAGTCCATGAGAGCAAATCTTTTCTGAACCAATAAACTTTCCTTAATAATAATAATAATAATAATATGTTTCAGATTTTGAGATGGTACAGGTTTCTTTTGGAGTATATTTTCATTCAAAGTTAGCCTGAGAGTTCATCACTCAGGTCTCAGAAGACAAATTAATGCAAGCTGGGTGTGAACTGCACACCCACATGTGCACAATTGTTTCTTCATTGTTTTTACAATTTATTGCATGTATCTGGCTGTGTAATTCCTAGCTCTTGTGCTTTCTCAGTCAATTTGGGAGAATCTGTTTATCCCTCAAGGGAAATTATGGGAAAGTACTGGCAGAGTATCAACTTTCAACTGAGTTAGTCAGCATCTTCACTACAGGTTAAAAAAAAGGGTCTGAGTGTAGTTTGCAGTGGGATAATTTACTTGCTCTCCAGACACTTCCAAGGAGGCTAAAATTTTTTGTTCGTGTGTGTAGGTGGACTTTAAGGTTAAAATTTGAATCAAAGCTTTGGTTTGTATTGCTGTGTCTTCACAGGCTATTCTGGCAAAGATTTTTACTAAGCTTCTGAAAATGCTGCTATTATTACCCTCCCTGTTCTTGGCATTTGTTGAAATAGTGAGAAAATTGCACAGGGCACACTTGGATTAAAACCTGGAGTAGAGACAAAAGGTGCTGGTCAACACCTCTGTACAGAGCAGGGGGTTCAGAAGAAACCAAGTGCTTGGATGTGCCTCCTGTTGGTACCCACCAGAGCTGTTAAGCTGACATAGAACACTGAATTGCGTTGATGAGCTGCTTTTCACAGAGCTCATCACCTCAGAATTCAAAACATAAAGCTCAAGTTCCTGTAATTGCTGAAAATGAGATTCACCTCACCTAATTTTGAGAGTGTGAAAGCCTGGTATTTCATGTAAACTAGTCAAATCCTATCTGTAGTCAATTAAGAGAGATGGATCCATCTGGAGAGTGACCATTCTGCCTACTTCAGACTTCACTTTTAGCATGCCCTCAGCAGCCCAGACAACAGCTGTAGAAAGTTAGCATTGATGCTAAGTGACTCCCATCCTGAGAGCCATTGTGGACCAGTACTCAGATGGAAAACAAACTTACTTGTAAAAGGGACAAGACAGCAAATGACTGTCGTCTCAACTCTAATCTTACCACCTTGATGTTCTGTTTTAGAAAGAATTCTAGGTAATAATTATGCATTTATAACTGATACCTTCCATGATACATTCTAAAACTTATGAAAACACACACAAAATAGAATTTTGCAGTATAAATTTTAAGTGGACTATAATCTACAATGTCAAGGGACAGAACTACCTACAGGTGTTCTCTTTCAAGGTGGCCGGGATGAAAAGCCACCGGGATGAAAAGCCACCATTATGCTTACCACTGAATCCAATCTTTTCTTTACCCCAGGAAAAACATCCCAGTTTAAAAAGAACCTCTTTTTTTCATAAATTTCTCTGAAACAGCACCAAGAGGTATATGTACAGGTATTCCATAAAAAGGCTCATATAGGGTGTTGTAAAACACATTTTGGGACTAGAGGGATTGTCATCAGCACATGTACATGCCAGTGCCTCTTTATTTTAAGTTACCATTATGCTTAGTAAATATATATATATATTTATATATATATAAATATTTATACATACTATTTTTTTTGTTTTACAATGAAGGGAATGGTATTCAGTAGATGGCTGCTTAAATAATCTGGCTTTGTTTTAATGTGAAGACTAGAGAACATTCTTATGTTATATAGGTACATAATCTAATCCTGCCATTTTTGTTTGTTGGCTTTCTATATAGCTAAAGTTCTGATTAAGTTTCAGCTATAAGGCTGCAATTAAGTTCATGGATAAAACTGTGTCTGCTACTGGCTATCCTGTCTTGCTTTTCACAGAAGCATTGCTCTTGTTACTTTTAGAAAGACAGGAGATGAACACATTATCTCAGGCAGTCATAGCAAAACAAGTTTAGAGATCTGAGTTATTTATAGTCTTGAAACAGGGAGCGGTTGTTTAAAATTTTACTCCCTGAAGCAATGTCACTGTAAGTTTTAATTTTTTGTTCTTTCTGAAGAACATAATTGCATTCTCCCTAATGCTGCTGCACCAATGAACTGTGGTGGTCTGACAAAGGAACTATTTGTCAGAGCAAAAGAAGCCCCTGTGGAACTGCTCAAGGAAGATGTGAGAAGGTACAGGCCGTGACAGTGCTTCTGTGGTCTGAACATGTTCACTTGAATCTGGACTAAGACTCTTGAAATGGTTTCAGAAGACAGAAGTTGATGGATGGTTACACCCATGATTGAGCCTCTTCTTCATGTTTTACACAACACAACTTAATGATCAGTGTTCTTCTCAGCAATAAGGAACTGCCCTTCTAGTAATGAGCTTCATTACGAAGTGTAAAATTGCCAGGAGCCTCAAGTATTTTGGCCTGTTATATAGTCCATGCTCTGTTGTTTTCAGAAGCACAACTAAGCTAAAACTAGCTTGGAAATGTCTCTCAGGACTGGAACACTCACAGTGAGTGTAGTGGAGGTGTATCCTGTGATTATAGCCACCCCATGACATTCAGAATTCAAATCTTCTCCTTTCTCAGAATGATTTTTTAGCTTAATCACCTGCATATCCAAGCATATTTTGCAGGACAGCACAGTTTGGTTTTGTACTGTGACAGTAAGAATTCACATTTCCATGTCATATCTATCTTAACATGATCCTTTGTTCTTACTGGTATAGCTCTTAAAGGAAAGGGTAAGACAATAACCTAGAAGTTGATGGACTGTGGATAATCCTCCAGAGACTCCTGGCACAGGAGCTGTCAGAGACCTAACGAGTACTGTACAGCCACTTTCCAAATTGTCCCATCCCTGGCTTCCAGGCTTCTTTCCTGTTCCTCTGAACATTTGCAGTGCACCCAAGGCTGAGTTATAAGACATGTATGCTCCCTGCTTCCCTACTTGCTGGGAGTAGGGGATGGAGGATGAAGATGGTAGGAGCATTGCACTGCTCTTCAGAGGTGGCCAGCACACTTGAGTAGAGGTGTTACACACCACTGGTCCACCAGGCATAGAGGAGGCAAAAGTTAGTGACTACCTTCTTTGAAATGGTTTGAATTATTTTTCACTACAATCTCTATGCACAATGCACATGAATGCCAGTACTTTATTTAATTTTTTTTTAGATATTATTTAATTTTTTATTTGTAGAACATGCTTTATATCCAAGAGGTTTTAGCTTGATTTCAGACATAAATGAAAATGCAAATTTTACTGCTGTAGATCTTACTGTTTATGTGACAAAACCACCCCAAATGTGCTGAAATGAAATGAAATGGAAGAGTACTGTATTCAGTAGTATTTAGGAGAACTATAGATTACTTGGATTTTACATTCTGAAGCTGGGAGTTGTCTTGAAGATGGATAAAACAATATCATGACATATTCCTGTTCATTTCAGTCAAGACAATTTCTTCTGCCTGCCCGTAATCTGTTTTAAAATGTACCTTTATTTTTTCTCTACTACCAGCTTTATTCAAATGTAAATCTATTGACTTCAGCAGAGTTCTGATATTTATCTCATTTCTTCAGTGTATTTTCCAGCCTTACACATGACTTTTCTCTCCTGAAAAACCCAAGGAAGAAAAACCCACTGAGGTCTATTATAAGCAAACTGAAGCTCAACATCTGCAAATTGTTGGAGGCTGAGGGGGTATTACTGGGTGCTGACCCTGTTTTAATTCTCTTTCATAGGCCTCTGAGGTTAGCTTGCTCTTAGGTGGAATACTGGGCTGGGTAGACCTGTCCATCTGACATGGTACAGCCTTAATTATGTTCTCCTGATTGCTACTCTACTGTTAAATTATTTGAATACTATCTTAGGGAGAGTAATATCATGAGCTGATTTTAGAGTTTGAAAATACTAACATGAATAAAAAACCTTCAGCATAATTAATAATCATGGTGTGTTTTTGTCCCAGTAAAAGAACAAGGGCCAAAATAGGAAAAAACCTACCAAACTCCCTTCCCCCTTACTCTGCGATGATATATGGCTAAACACAATAAAAAGAAATGTCAGTCTTTTCACATGCGACAAGAGAGTTCCTACTGGACTTACCACAGGAATGCTCCTTTGATGAGCCAGAAATCATGGAGGCATCAAAGAGAAAAATTTCTGTTTCTAGAGAAAATGGTTAAGGTGACTGGGGCTTACACCTTACTAGGGTGTACAGGCTTGGTGAAGAATGGCTGGAGAGCTGCCTGGCAGAAAAGGACCTGGGGGTGTTGGTCGACTGTCAGCTGAACATGAGCCAGCAGTGTGGCCAGGTGGCCAAAAAGGCCAACAGCATCCTGGCCTGTATCAAGAACAGTGTGGTGAGAAGGACCGGTGAGGTGATCATCCCCTTGTACTCAGCACTGGTGAGGTCCCACCTTGAGTACTGTGTCCAATTTTGGGCCCCCTACCACAAGAAAGAGGTGCTGGAGCGGGTCCAGAGAAGGGCAACAAAGCTGGTGAAGGGTCTGGAGCACAAGCCTTATGAGGAGAGGCTGAGGCAGCTGGGGTTGTTCAGTCTGGGGAAGAGGAGACTGAGGGGAGACCTTATCACTCTCTACAACTACCTGAAGGGAGGGTGTAGAGAGGTGGGGATCGGCCTCTTCTCCCAGGTCACAGATGATGGGACAAGGGGCAATGGCTTCAAGTTGCACCAGGGGAGGTTCAGGTTAGATATTAGGAAATATTTCTTTACTGAAAGGGTTTTCAGGCATTGGAATGGTCTGCCCAGGGAGGTGGTTGAGGCACCATCCCTGGAGGTATTCAAGAGACGAGTTGACATGGTGCTTGGGGATTTGGATTAGTGGATTACTGTTGGGTGGTGTTTTGTGTGGTGTGGATGTGGTGGTGGTGTGGGTATTTATTTTTTTTTTCATTGGTTGGACTAGATGATCTTAAAAGGTCCCTTCCAATGTAGGTGATTCTGTGATTCTGTGACTGGGAAAACAAAGAAAGCTTGTATTCATGCTGCTGCTGCTAGAGCCTTGGATTAACATTTGGAGCTTTAATTTGAGCAGTGTCAAATACCATAGTGCTTAGAAGCAGAAGTACAAATATTTGCAATTAGAATTAAGGCTTTTATTCTTTTACCAAAGCGTATGCGTTTGTCCATTTTTAAATATAGAATCACCATGTGAGATAAACTTGCTAAAAGATGCTGAGATACCATGCCCGGAAGGGCCGGGAGCCTGGAAACCTTGGCTAAGTTTGGAGCTGGGGTCCCCCCTTCTCATTTCTTATAACTGTTCTGGAGAACTTTCCTTCTCTTTTTGTTTGTTAACTTGTCCATCTGGGAACTCATTTGAAGTGAGGGGGATCAGAACTCAAATCCTTCCACTGCCTGGTGGGATGGGATTCCAAATCTCCTATTTCCGAGGTGTTTCTCAACATTCTCTCTTGTGCTTTTGCTTCTGTTTGGTGGCATAAATATTGAGCATTGTAACAGCAGCAATTAGAGCTTTCACATGAGCTGTAGGACAGGCAGTGAATGCCTCCTCTGAATATTTTATGCATGTGATCAGAAGCATCCTCAGTTGGGAATAACTGAGAGTGCCTTTTTTTCAGATGATCCAGGAGTCCAGTTGAAAGAGTTGGAAGGTCAGGGGGTATCACTGCTAGACATACTGGTGGTACTGGACCATTAATCTGGCTGCATATGACAGAAAAGTGTCTCAGCCATCCCAAGCAGTTGCAAATAAGTACTTAATCAGAACATTAACTGGGATACCAGCATCTTCATCACAGCATGTTTTTCTATGGCATTAAATGCATTCCTAGTTATCAAGTCAATTCTCAAAAGATGGGCAAGGACCATAATATTATGAAGCTAGGTGTGGAGGAGTGCTAGTAGGATTTAAATGAAAGATGCATGTTCAAATAGTTCAGTGTTGCCAAAATGTAGGTGGTTGTGGTATACTCATCTGCAGAAAAGTAGAAAGCCAGGAGTTTTTTGTGTGTGTATCTCTAGTATTACCTGTAGGCTTGAAGGACGTTCATTTGGGACTTCAGGAGTCAGTTTGTAAACTCAGTCCCTCAGAGAGTAATTGGAGGTACAGAACTTTCCCACACTGAAGAAGTCAGATTAAGCACTTGGTTGCTTGGAGTGCGTGCACATCTGTTTCACGTAATGCAAAGGATCCTCACAATTGTACCCGTTCAGTCATGGGCACCAAATGATAAAGAATAGCTCTCTGACAGCCTGCTTGGCCTTTGGCTGTGTTTCTAAGCCTAAAAGGCAAATCTGGCCAGCACAGGGGAAGAGCAGCTACACCCAAGGGAACAGTCTGATTCAGAGTTTCTTTCCTTTCTTTGCCTAGATGAAATGTGCAACCCCCAGTTTGGAGAGCACAGGATTCACAAACAGCTTACTGCAGATGTACACTGTGCTGGTGAGGAAGCCTTTTTTCATCCAAGCTATAATGATCTTTCCCAAAGCGTGATGTTTCTTCACCCTTTCTGGGCTGGCGATGCTGGCACTCCTGGTTTCCAAAGCTATTCCAAGGAATAGTTCTCTCATTGCCTCGATGGCTGTGGCCTCTCCCACACCCCACAGATTATCCAGGGTACACAGCACAGCAGGGTCTCCCAGGGAACATCCTACAAACTACCCCACCATGGCCACCGGCCTGTGCTGAGGCTACTTCTGCAGAACAATAGGCTGAGCCGTATTTCACTGTCAGTGCGGTGACAAATGGTGGCCCACTGAGACTCTGAGACATATGTAACTTGGCTGGCAATCAATGGCAAAGGTCACGAGTTGTCGTCTTACATCTTAAAGCTCAATGAGAGGGTTTTGTGCCGTATTAGTCTCCGCGTATTAAGTTTCAGCAAAGAGGGGGCCGGGGAGGAGGAATGAGATTTTTATCTGGAGTTAGGTGATGTTAAATGTTCTGAATAATTAGATAAGATTGTGTGTGTCAAGCTCCGTAAAGAACAGATCATGTTTTCTGATCAAGTGTCTCTGATTCCCTCTGCCTCCCCACCCTCCAGTAGATACATGCACGCACACACACGCACTTTTAGAGTGGTTTCAGGGCTGGTTAAATAAGCCAGGCTGATAGTCATAGAAAATGTCATTCTTTCTCAATGGGGCAATGAATCCATGCTCTGCACATTTTTGGAAGTCTCAAAAAGTAGCCAAAGTAGGTGAAAATTCACTTTCCCTGGATGATCTTTCTGTTCTCAGCATGGAGCTTTTAAAGCCTAAGCACCCATTGCCTGGGCAGTGTCCCAAAGCTTACACCACATCAACTGCTGCTTCAGCTCAGTTTGCTTCCCAAACTCCTATCGAATTTCCAAAAAGGTATACAAAGTTTACCAGGAATAGGTGTAGAAGGATATCCCCAATGTAATCCCAGCCCCATTTGAAAGGAGCCTTTACCAAATCTGAGCCGTGCTGGAAAAAACCTGATGCAGGGGTGTCCCCAAGGGCTGCACCTCCTCCTGAGACTGGAGGAGAAGCCAAGAGGAGCCTTGCCCTTTCTGCCAGAAGCCAAGTCTGCCCTCACCTCAGGACTTAACTCCTCCAAAAGGAGAAGCAAAGTGACATTTAGAACATTTCTTTTATTCATATCCTCTCACTTCCCTGGCTGCTGTCACATCAGTGTTATTAAACTGGGATCTATGGTAGTTTATTAGGCAGGATGCCTGAAAGCTCTGGGAAACAAACATATGACAGAGGTAAAAACACCAGGGAAATGACAAGAAAATCATTAAGATGAAGAATGTTTTAAAGACAGTCCATGACTCCAGAGCTCTACTAGCCTTGCAGAACTGGTGGTTAGGTTTTTTAGCTCATTACAGCACTTACATCTGGTGTCAGTAGAAGCTAGCAAGTGTATCTAGGGACGGACTGCTGTCACTCTTTCCAGACAGATACCTTCTACAGATTAATTAAGTTTTCTGCACCCTGCTCCTGGCAGAGGAGAACAGGGGGAGCATCAGTCCCCATCTGAGGATTGC
This sequence comes from Scolopax mira, assembly GCA_004320125.1. NCBI lineage: Eukaryota > Metazoa > Chordata > Aves > Charadriiformes > Scolopacidae > Scolopax > Scolopax mira. Next base: position 120,565 of record BJBW01002559.1, read on the forward strand.
AGAGGAGCTCTCATGTGGAGTGATAACCTGAGCATCCTTCTTCCATGGTGTGGGCGATAGGTCCAAGCAGGGATGCTGTATAACCCTTTTCCACAGATATTTTGGCTGATGCTTCCTATGTGTGTTGGGGTTACAGAGTCTCTTGCGTGGTCTTATGCCAGTTTACTCCTCACATATCTTCCTTGGCAGTCATTTTCCTTGCTTGGGGCCTGATTACTATGAAGAGAGATGGGATGTGGGACTTTGGCTGGGCTGTGGTAGGGCTGTGGCAGGAGCCCTAGGTGATGGGTGAATGATTATTCCCCATGGTCGGTCCTCCTTCACGGCCAATCCCGGGCATCCATGGGGCAGCAAGATGGACAACGGCTGGTTGTGGTACATTATCAGAGCCGAGACCGCCATACTCTACAAAAAACTGATGAAGAGTGGAAAAAATGAAAGCAGCCACAAAAATTCCCTTCTACATTTGTTTTTCCATTGCAAATACTTTATGAGTACAAATAGATGAATGTTAGTGTTAGGCATGGCATTGGTATTCACTCCTTCGAGCTCATACTTGTCTGTGAATCACCAAACACTGAGCTGGAGAGCCACATATGGTGAAAAAACTCTTGCACCTGAGGGATTTGAAGGGGTGTGCAAAGCCCCAGGCCAGGGCAGGACATGGCTAGCTGTGTGGAAAAGACTGGGAGACCTTGGGTAAGCCCAGGCTCACTTAATGGCGCTCGTCCGTAAGCAGTTCTTGTAAGAGATGCCGAACAGCAACAGTGTCAGACCCTGCTCTCCCCTGACAGGAATTTTACACTTTGTATTGATGAGCCCTGGAAGAATTAAATACCATTTGGAGATACCCATAGGTACACACTGAGGGCTGCAAGGGGAGCAGAGGGAGGATGTGGCTCTCCCTTCCCCCAGCTGCCACGCAATGAGGCCATCCTTGCAGCCTTACCCGAGGATAGTTTAAAATAAAGAGAAAGCTAATACTTTTGAAACCAGGGCCATAATTACTATTTATTTCAACAGCAATTTGCCTTATTATGGTGCACAGCATTTGTTACCTAGGCAACAGGTTTCTGTAGAGGCCCAGCTCAAATTAAAGTAAATCAGGCAAGATCTAAAGTCAATATCAATATTATTTTTTAAAGCCAAAAGACCAGAGAGTCAGCAATTTCACCTAAGTGTTGTATTTTTTATTGTTGTCATAGGCAGATACAAGCAGCACAGTTTGTATCCAAGTAATGCTTTTCTCTGCTGTGTCTGACTGATCTTCTTTGTATAAATTTGCAAATAAAATGAATTTTACTGTGTCCTGCTCTTCCCTGTGGAAACAACTGTGGATATGGATGAATAACCTGCAATACACAGCTGCAGCCGTGTGTAGAAGCAGCATCGTTGAGGTGTCTAACCTGCTATTTTAGTTCCAAGCCCTTGCTCAAGCCCAGCCTTCCTGTTGTTTATGAGCAGGTATGTGACTGCCTGGGGGCTCAGGTGGGGATTCAGTGTATACTTGGGAGGAAACCTTGGGTCTGGTCACTGTCTTGGTACCTGCGCCCTCTCGGGTGACCTGAACAGATGAACACTGGGGAGGTAGGGGTCCCTGGACCACTCTACAACCAGAACTTATTCATAGGTTGCCCTAAGCATGAGTGCTTTGATGGAAACCGATTGGCAGGGATATGTCTGGAGAGCATCCACCCATGGGGGGAGAGCATGATGTAAGGCTCAATGTCCTCATGCCTGTCTGCAACCCTGTCTTAATCTCACAGTGGAAACAGAGGCCAAACACTAGTTTATGAATTCAAAACCAGTGTGCCGTTTGATGTTTTTCTCATCTGTCAGCAAATAATTAAATCAAAGGACTGAACATTTACAAGTGGGATTTAGGGAACACTGTGCAGACATACTTTCAAGCGTAGCTTTTGTGTAAGAGAGGGTTGCATTCTAGGACTTTCTTTTACCTGAGGGAGCACTGAAAATGTAAATCAGTGAAGATATAAAGTTTTTAGGAAAGGAGTCTGATTGCAACATATCTTTTAATGTCCAAGGCAGAACGGATATGGAGAGACAGAGCTAAGTACTATGCACTCAAAATATATTAACCTCTTTAGAAATTCAGCTTAAAAAACGCTAGATGACAAACACTAGACAGCTTGGAAATTAATCATAGATTATTCTAACTTTTTTTTTTTTTTGTCATGTTTTCTCATTTACTTTTTGCTTTTTTGTTTTTTGTAAGTACAGAACTTGTGTAACAAATCTGCCTTGAAAGTTTGAATGGGCCTAGAAAAAGTAAAACTAGGAAGTTTGTAGTGAATGGCAATGTAGGAAGGCTCAAATATTCCCCTCTTCTAGATGGCTCTGCAACCCTAATCCTTTAATGGGGGATTTTCCCTGCAGATTTTTGACCTATTATATGGATTTGACAAGCTATTATAGGCTTTCCTCTTCAGTTTGGCCTTCTACTCTTGGCAAGCCACTGTCTTTGTTATCTAACCCTTCCTCAATGCGCCTCAGTCAGCCTTTCGCTGTCACAGGGCTGCTGAAACATTAGGACGGTTGTAGCAATTACAGTCAGACTTGGTGGCTGCTTCGTGTCCGCCTATTGCCCTGGTCACCTGTCCTTCACACCCCTCTGCCAAAGTCAACACTGGGGTAAGGAGACAGCCCATGGGGCTGGAGATCCCTCTCGAGACAGTCACCCACCTTTGGGTGATGCTCTTCAGGGCTGTGCTGTTTCCTTTTATCCTGCCTCTCACGTACTCTCTGAGAGAGCTAAAAAATCACTGAGAGAAAAAAAAGGTCCTAACTGTTAGAGCCGTTGGGAGGCAAATATTTTGCTGGGAAAACTTCATTAAGATGCTGCAATATGACCCCAAGGTAGTGCCCACTTTCTGAGAGCCTTTACAAGTTCATGTCTGCCAATAAATCCCACAGTGGTAAACAACCCCAGATGCCTGATGTTGAGAGAACAAAGAGCTTTTTAGTAATCCTAAAGTACTTTGAGTTGCTGTGCCGCACTTGGTTGGGTTTTCAAACATACATTGTGGAAGCTGTTGGAAAATGTTGGATGCTTTCCTTCTGAATATGCATCTTGTCTATTGATTCAGTATTTCTAATAATACCAGCAATCAAATGTAGGAGAGACTGTTCCATCTTAATACAGAGAGAGAAAGAGGTACACATGTTGAATCATTTGCTTCTTGGCAAAAGAAAGGGGTTTTACTCAGCTTTGGCAAAAATAGGCATTTATTAGTTGCTAAGTTTCCCCCACATCCTTCTAGATTACATCCTTCACAGGGTCCTGGGGAGGTGCAGCACTTTGGAGGTAACAGGTTTTGGATGAGGTGTTACCACTGGCATCCATGACTGTTAATGATTAGCAAAAGTCCCCTGGTTCTTTTTTTCCGAGAATATCCTGGCCATGCCCCAATTTCATAACATGCAAATTCCACACTTCAATTTTAATAAGCCGTTGAACTGTGTATGCTGCTGGACTGTTGTTTTTGGAGCTGCTCAGAAATTATTTTTCTTAATGAAAATTATGCCTTTAGGATGAAAAATGAAGGTCATGTTTTCAATTGAAAATGGTTTTGTTTTGATACCTCAGGCGTCTCATGAGAGCAGTAGCCTGCATGCTTCATACTCCAAAATCTTTAGCCGTGTGGGCTTCTTAAACAAACTGTTCCTCCCTTGACCTGCTGTATGAGTTCCTGGCTGTAGGACTCATTATGTGATATCCAGTCCAGCTAGAAAACCTGGGAAACAGAGGAGGGGACAGAGGAGAAGACAACTACAGTGTTCATGAACCACCACAGGGATAATCCTGAAATGCTTTTTATTTTTAAGGAACAAAAAAAATGATTTGAGATATGATTTGGATTTCTGGTAATCTGCTTCTTGAAAAACATGAAATTTTGTCCAGTAAATGACTATTTCTCTCCAAGAAATTAATTTAACTGAAAATTTGTCAGGAAACAGTGTGATAAAAAGGGCTTGTGTATCCTTAGTGGCTTTTCTTTTTTTAAGGACTAATGCTAATTCTGTCAGAGAGCTGGCCTGTGCTGGACCAGAGGAAGGTTCATAAAACTAATGCCTGGTGAAATTATAAATGGCTGCATGACATATACATATACAAAGTACTGAACAGAGCGGACTGGGAAACATGAACTGACCACCTGCACTTAGGTGATCAAACTCTTCTGCTGCATAATGAATCTGAAAATTCTGAGCATTTTACATTGCCCATAACTGCTTTCAAACAATTTCAGGTTGATTTTCAAGGTTTTTGTTTCAGAAGATCTTGTCTGGGAGGTTTTTTTGTTAAGGGTTGGCATGACTGCCTCTGGAACATCATCTGTTTTCCTGCCTCTGTTCTCATTCTTGCAAAGTGGCCTTAGATTTTTTTTTAAATAAATATATTGTCTTTTTAATTCAGAACCTGGCATTGTTTGGGCTACCCCACGGCAGCAGCAGGCCCTGATGTTAATGTTCTCAGGCACCTTCTTCTTCCTGTTTCAGCTGGCTCTTCAGGTCCCTCATGTTGCTGTTTGCACAAGTGGGAATTTCTCATGCTTTTGTAGACTTTGTCACAGGTCTCTGAGTTGCCTGAGTTCATCTTTGAGGATTTTCCTCCTCTTTTTATTGTAATGGACTACCTCAGCGAGGTTTTGCAAAGCTAAAAAGAACAAACTGGGGAGAAGTTTCCTTTTACACACACTGCGGATTTAAAACACATTAGTTTATGGCACACTTAGTTCCAACTTTTCTTTCTTTCTGAGAATGAAAGACTTCCCACCTCTAATAAAAGGATTCTCTGGGCCTTCTTGGTTTGTCTAAAATGCTTTATACATTTATGACCTCTGTTAAAATTGTGGTTTTCATGTCAACTGAACTGGTTGGTGAGGCATTCTCATTTCTTAGCTTCCCCATGTTCATTTCTTTGCACCCCTTAACCCCCCTGCACCCCACCTCCCCACCCCCATTTTTAACCACACAGCAGAAAAAAGGACTTCTTTGGTTAGTGGAAGTCAAGCATAAAATTTTCAAAGTTTCAGGTCAGTTAAGGACTTTTTGTACCACTTAAAAAGTAACGAGTACATAGGGAGAGCAAATTCACAGAAAATTGATGGTATTTAGGTATGTTAGTTGATTTTGCCCTAAAAACAAACCACTGTGTTTTCCAAGATACCTTACGTCTTTTGTCTCCCACTTCTCCTCCTGTTCCTGTGAGACTGACGGAGCAGCCACAATTCACTGACTGACTCCTTTGATGTCAATGGGATGAAAGTCACGGCCAAATTGGGCTATGGGCTTTCAAGATGAATTGGTGTATTATTTTCTGATTGCCTTAATAAAGCTACTGTAGCAAATCTACATCTGCCAGTACAACTTTAATACAACAATTGTCTTTCTCATAGTGGTATTATGTAATTATATTGTGCTCAGGACAAGTTATTCTGCTCTGCCTTCAGGATATTTCTGGAGGCTGCTCTTCTACAATATTCATGTTGATTGCTCATCTGATAGGTAAACCTGTTAGTTTGCCTATCATGCAGTCAGTCTGGCTTCCTTTGTTATACATGACTATATCGTGTCAGATCTACCTGTGATACAAAGAATTGGCAGTGAGGAGATATCCGAACTGGTAGTCCTGCTCTGAAACCTGAGCATCCAAACCACGGGGTTAGCTCCCACGTTTGCTAACACTGTGGGATGTGATCAAATGTCTTTTAAAGACCTGGGGGTGTTTCATCTGTGTGGGCAACTCAGGTTTGGTTCTCCCTGACTCACATCAGCCGTATGGATTCTGTAACCAGTAGCACAGGCAGCTGAGTGTCCCCGTAGGTGTCCGTAATGGTTCTGCAGAACCACATGGAGTAACAAGTAGTAAACGGGTACTTTGATTAGAAAATAAGCAGGTAACTATCTACTAAATGGGCCATGGCGCCTTCTGAATAAAAAATGCCATTTCTGTGCAGACAGAGTTTAGAAAGAAAGTGAACCTTTCACATGGTTTTCATTTATTAGTCTGTTGTGTCCAACATATGAATGTTGATTTTTGCTTCCCAGAGGACTGCAGTGATTGCAAACCCTTAGGTATTTTACATGTTTATTTCATCTTCTCCAAACAATTACCTAAATCTTCTTGAAGATTAAAATTAATCAATTTATGTTTAATTGAACTGTGTTTAAAAATCGTGACATATATCTTTACTCCTAAGGTAGATTTAAAAATAACCAGAAAACATAACTACTGAGACTATAATTGAACAGTATTTACCTTTTTAATCACTTGATGGTTATGTTCTGTGACTGAATATTCAACAAAATATCAGCAAGATTTTCTTACTAGACTCCTACTTTAGTGCCTGAAGCATAAATAAATTTTTGCTTTCAGCTGCTCATAATCCAGCTAGTACTTAGCATTTAGTATTCCGGATCTGTGATAGAAACATGCACAGGCAAGTGTCTTTGACTTCAGTACAGTATTAAATAACTGATGTTGTGACAATCTTTCAGAAATATCATTACTCCTGCTTGTCAAATGGCTCTTCAACACATTTACAAACCGGCCGATAGCAACGCAGCCTGTTAGCTCAGCTTAAATGGTGGCTCCAAAGAGATAACTTCATTTACAGATCAGAAGAGACTTTACATTTCTGTCAGGGTTTTTTTACAAACCATTCAGCAAGCTGCCAGGCACAGGGACACTCTCAGAGGAAGCAGGAGGAGCAGGGGCACGGGTCAGCAGAGGACTCCATGTGACTCCCCCACTGCAGCCCCTCCGTGTCCCTGCCCTGAGTGACAGCGCTCTGATGAGCTGCTCCTTGGGGAGAGTTTCTTCCAGGTAGATAAATACGTAGGCATCCACATGCTCTGCCTTTTCCTATTTATTAAAAAAATAATATTCTGGAAAGCCTTTCTACCCATATTGTTGTACAACAGCAAAATGGGATAAATGCCTGTGGCTCTGATTTATAATCAGATTCCAGAGGCAATAGATTGGGCAGCAGATTATCACTAACAGACTCCCATTTAAGCTCAGGCAACAGACTATTCTTTTCCATTGACATGTTGTGATTTTTTTAAATACAAACAACAAAATGAGGAATATGGGATGAAATAAGGCAGTGTATGTGGAACTAAAGTTTCTTTTTACCACCAGATAATTCACCTTTCTGCTTTAAAACCTATGTCCGACCTCCAGTGGCTCTAAAGATGGACTCCTTACAGCATCATGATGCCTGCCTCGTATTTTGCCCGAATTCATATTTAATTAGTGTATTATTGTGTATTTTTTCCAGATACAACCTTGCCTGCAGCTGTGGCAGCAGCCTTTTAGGAGAGTCTTTTAAACTGTAATTAAATAGAATAAATATATACAGAAAGAGTGTGGAAGCTTTTCGTTGAGGACAAGTGCATTTGAGATGCAAGAGGTGCTATTTTTCTGTGTTGACCTCTAATAATTTGTATAAACCACCTGCCTTAGTTTATCCAATTGTTAAATTGCTAAAAGAGCACGTTTCTCCCCCCAAGGGTTGCGGACAGAACTCATTAATGTTTCATAAACACTTTCAAACGCTGTTGTAAGATCATCCTATTCGTAGTGGGTCACACTAATGAGATCTACTGATAAAAGTTAAAAAACAGGTATTATAATATTATTCACTTTCAAACACAAATATTTTGATGGAGTGTAACAGTCATGGCACCTTTACAATGACAGATTTATCATCATTTTTAATTAAAGCATTATTTCTAATTAAAACAACATTAACTCTACAGCAGTAACATTAATTTTTCCATTGACAAGCCAATCAAAATTCTGACACCAATAGTCAGAGATTTTGTAATTAAATTCTTTATGACATATCCCAGGTTTGGCTCTGATTTTTATCCATTTCAGTACGCAGTACTGCCAGCAATACTGCCCCAATAATTGAATAATTTCAGAGAGAATAGCCATTCATTTATAAACTACCTTCCCCACTTTCCCCCCTTTCCCATGATATAAACCTTTCCTAACAACAATAAACCCTGGATTTTCTTCTCTCTTCAGCCTCAGTTAAGAGGGTTATTGCCTATTTCCAGTGATTTTTGAAACAGGCCAGGTGCATCTGGATGAGTCAGGTGTTGACCAGAAGCGTTAAGCATCTGGCCTCATTCTCACCTCCTGTAGCATCTCTGGGTGGCTCAGCTGGGACTGGGACAGTGTGGGACACCAGGCTGTGGTGTGCCTCCAGGGAAGACGTGAGGGCAGGGTGCAGCATGGCAGATGTGCCGTGATACACAAGAAGTCCCTCACAAGGCAATGAAAAGCCAGTCTAATTACTAAAGCACAAACACAGACAGGAGCTGGAGTTTTTCCCCTTCTGTAGCATGGAGATTTAAAACATTTCCCACATTATGGAAGTTTTCCAAAGTCATATCTACATTTTCAAATGTGAGGTCTCTTCCACAAATATCCAAGCATTTTTTCCAGGATTCCCTCAACTTCTCCTGAAAAAGATCCCTGAGAGTGGTTCTTAATGCCTCGTGGAGGATGCTCAGCTCTCCAAAGCTGGGCACAAGGTATGGACTGCATGTGCTCAGATTAAGTTTACACCTTCTTCATCCAAAGTTGGTGGAATTGTGGCTACTAGAATTTAATAAATATGTAAAAAATATCATTATATGGTATCTTCCAGGTAATTTTCCTCTGTTTTCTGTCCTGGGACTGACTAATAGATGTTACCTTTGCTTACACAAGGTTCCCTGAAGAAGTGCCCTCTGGAAAGAGGGGTCTGTGCAAAGATTTTCTCTATCCTACACATTTTCAGACCCAGCCCTAAAGCAGGTGGGAAAAGTGAAGTTCCTGTTCTTCAGGAATTCCTATATTTTCAGTTAACTGATCATAGTGAAACATTTGAGAATGTGTGTTATATGAAGCGGAAAAGCTGAAATGATAACAGTGAATTATTTCAACATGGCAGAAATTAATTTTCAGCTAGCTTTTTAATTTACAATTCCAATGAAATTAGAAAGTTGCTGCAGAATATTTTGATTTATCTGAAACTCTGTTTCCAATAGAAAAAATAAAATGGCGATATCGAATCTTACTGGTGATTCTTGATGGTATTTGACTTTTAATCTCTGTTCTTAAAAATGCCTTTTTTGAGGAGGCTTTATTGGGTGCAGGTAATGGACCCAGCAGCTGAGAAGGAAAGTTCAGCTTGGAACCCTTGTATTGTCCTCCGGTAGATCCTTTCTCCCCATGGCAGGATGCCTAGGAAAGACAGCCTGCAAACACAGGCACCTAATTACATCTTTAGATGTAAATAAAACATTTCACTATGGAATTTTTCAACTCCATGTAATCAGTTTTTACAGTAGGAAGGAGATGAATAAGTAACATTGATGTTGCTGCTTTAGAAAAAGTATTGAGGTCCTAAGGAGGCTACTTTCTTTGCTACTGACCTACTGAATGCTATGAAATTTAAAAACGTGGGCCAGAGTTGGCCTAGAAATATGTTTCCTGGAGCGATCAAAACTTCAAATCTCTACTACAAAGACCAGAAGAAGGTAAGTGACCATAGACATTTACGAACTTATGAGCTGTGGAGTATTAGGGATCAAACAGCACATTCCTCCCCAGTCAGCAATGAGGATATAGCTGGTAAGTGACTCAGAGAGTGGCTCTTCTTCTCAGAAGTTCTTCTGCTCTTGTCTGTAAAGTACATAAGGCTTTTCCCAGCTATTTTATCTAGCTACTTTCTGGACTTTTGACTTCTAATGAAACACAGAAGCAAAATGTTCTTTTTCGAGCCTTGTGGACACAGAAAGAAATTTTTATTGCAAGCTTCCCATTTTGCACAACACTTTTTGAAGGTCTGCCAACTGTATCAGTAGCAAAACAACACTGGATTGTGTGTAACAGAAGTTAAAAATATGTATGATGTGCATGTCCCAGAAACTATGATCACGTTGTTGACCCTTGTAACACAGCCATGGCATAACTGCAGTGAAACCTGCTCCCTTTGGCTACAGGAGATCTGCAGTTCCCACCAATACCTGGAGATGGAATTATCCTTAAAAATATGTGAATGTTGATCCAGATGCAGCAAAATCTCCACCAGAGCATCTGGACCCTGCTCTACTGAAGAGATGGAATGAGACATCAAAGGGCCTCGACTTTGCCCAGGGCATCTGCAGAGCCTGAACTCTCCCCCATGAGCTGGAAGGCGCTGACCTGGCAAAGCACTGTCAACCGAAAGTGACAGCCACTCCTGTCACCTCTTATCTTCTCTGCAGTTCAGGGACCAAAAGTAAAAGCTCACTGTAGAGAAGATCCAAGGAATGTCTGATGTAGCCTGGCCATTTCAATTGTATTCTCCCTATATGCTGTAGAGAATACAAACAATGCCTTTATACCTTTAAGACAAGAATTTAGGGGTTGTTTCTTCAAAAAATGGAAGCTGTAGTGTGATTGTGTCTGATAAATGCATTTGCTGCTAGAAGATGCTAGATCTTTCTCACTGGTGTACTTAAAAAGGGCAGGAATGTTTGTTCTAGTCAAACATGGAAAGTCACCAAGTGATATTACTTCTATTCAAATAGCTTTCTTCTTGGCAATCCATAAGCTCATGGAGGACATTTTTCTGGCTGATCCTGCCAGCAAGATTACAACCACCTTGCTGTTGGAATAGGGTTAAAAGTATACAGGCAAGATTTTGTTTTTATTACACATATTATATTCCCCTATCTGCCAGAATAGTAAGTCCACTGATGGATTTAGAATAGCTCGGGGTAATGCTCGAAGCTGTGTATCTCTGTGGTCCCCTGTGTGAGGACCACAGAGATACACAGCTTCGAGCATTACCCAGAGCTAATCTACACTGGTGAGCAGCCACCTAAACTGCAGTCTTCTGAAGAACATTCATGATTGGATGTGCTAGAAAATATCTACCATGGGTCTATGTCTGCTCCTTCACTCTTCAACATCAACATTATGTTAAGTTATTCTGTAATGATTATATCTTTATAGCACAAGCTCCCGCTTTTGCTTGGTTGAAAGGAGTCATTACATACCTGATGATTTGGAAGCTCCACTGTAGCATTTCCAAAGCTCACTGCTAACTAACTAACAAAAGAGCAAACCCAGCGCAGAACTACTTACTGTCACTTTTTGCTGCCACCGAGTCCAGAATGAATCTCATCTGAAGCCTGCAGGCATAGCTTTGGACTGAAGATTGGCTTTAAAGTTCACCTGAAAACTATATAACAAGACATTAAAATTGAAATCTAGCCTCACATGAGAATACTGATGCTGATTCACACATTCCTAGAAATGTGTGCTCTGAGTATGTACAGTGTTTGCACTGAACAGATCCCCCGTTCTGTAACCGAACACAACAATTAAAAGAAAAACTTCAGGATCTGGATCAATATTAGGCCAGGGTTTACCTCTGTGGTATTTTTTAGATCTTTTTAGGATCACCAGGCTCTTAAAACACCTGCAGAATCCCCATCCATTCTTCAAGGCTTGGTGTTCCAAGCAAACCTCTTATAGCCAACATCAGCCAAAAACCTCTAAACATGAACTCGTCTTGGAAACTACAATTTGTATTGAAGCATTGCAGAACATCTTATACCTTGGGAAGATGAGGACAATATGAGCAAAAGGGCTGGTTGCAAGCTGTGGACCACATCATGAATCACTGCTGATGACAACTATTTGTCAAATGTATTTTACACTTAACAACAAGAGACTTCCAAAACTGTCTGCTGATAGCTCACTGATCTGAATTTAATTAGCCAAACGTTTCCTATAATTTCTTTCAACATGGGAATCATGGCCTTTAGCACGATCCTTATCAAGAGAACCAGGCTCTTATTTCTTTCCAGCAGACTGAGCTATCAGCTGTGTTAACTAGGAGACCCTTCCATTACACTGTATTAATAGCTCCAAAGTCCAGGCAGGCAGGTTACCTAAATCCAGTAAATGCATACTAAATGGCAATGTTAACAATTTAACAATCTAGTTACAAGGAGTAAGTTACAAAAAAAGTCAAGTTGTCTCTGTCTTTCCTGAGTTTTTCCCTTAATGGTCTCATTAGTTTTTGTAGTTGGACATAGCAGTTAATGGCCTCAGCAATAAATCCGGCAAAGTGAGGCTTTAAATCATCAAGGTAGATCTGTTCTACTGGTTTGTCCTGTTATTCTTCATGTTGACCTCTGCCAACTTTATTTAGGTCATGCAACCTTAACTGTTTCAGAATCTAAGAGGAGATACTGAACTCTGAAATATTAAATCTTGACCACATACATGCCAGGTCAATGAGTGCTCCAGGATCTATAAAATGATGTGTCAAAGCCTTCCAAGATTACAGTAGCTTGAAATCAGAAGCATCTGAAAACACTGGCAATAAAACCTTGTCTGCTTCTTATTTGTCTCATGCAGTTCAGAACTTTATAACTCAGATTTTGGCAACAGCCCCTATGAGGTCCAGAAATTCAGAATTTTAAAAAACAACAGTAATACAAACCCACCAGCTTTTATTTAATCATCTGACTTGAGGACCAGGTAGCTTAATGAAGAACGGCAAGGAAAACAAAAATCTCAAATCTCAAGACTGGTAGCGATGTGTCTGACATAAAGGTCCTTCCTCATGATTTCAGGATCTGTGTATTACGATAACAGTTGGATTAGTGACAAAGATCACTGCATTTTGTGTTTCCTTTCTCCTGACAGCTTTCATGTCTGATTCACTGTGGTGTTTATTGAGTCCAGGGATGTTCAGCCGGTGTACAACTGGAGTAAAACAACCATGAATCATGCCCTCGACATGCTCTTTCCTATAGCCACTAACACTTTATAATGTTGTCTAGAAATCCAAAAGAATGATTTAGTCAAACCATGGCTTCTATTTAATTTTTATTAAACCTGGCTCTCTGCCTAAACTCTTGGCATTTTGAGCAGTGAACTTAGGCTTGAATATATTGCTTTATCTGGAACATTTGTAACCTTTATTGATCTGCTCAGGTAAAAGCACAGGGTAAAAGGTCTTTATTATTGATGTGGAAAATATTACTTCTCCATTGTTTTTCAGTCCACAAACATCTGTCACTTTCTTCTTGATAAATCCCCTGAGGTATTCCCTGTTTTGTGCCTAGAAATCCCATTCATGGTTATTTGGTGAGATCCAGATGTTTTTCCATAGAGAGTCATAGAATGGTTTGTGTTGGAAGGAATGCTTAAAGGTCATCTACTTCAACTCTCCTGCAATGAACAGGGACATCTTCAGCTAGATCAGGTTGCTCAGAGACCTCTCCAATGTGACCTTGACTGTTTACAGGGATGGGGTGTCCACTACCTCTCTGGGCAATGGGTTCCAGCGTTTCACCACCCTCAAATAGTTGAATTAATGTTAGCTCACGGCACTTTCTCCACATGTAGGTTTTGAATACAATTGTTTTGCATGAATACAGCCTACTGGGGTCACCCATCTTCTCAGATGTGATTTTTTCCTTCAGCTTTGGAGATTCCCTCTCAGGGACCCCGCTGCATTCCCTGCAGCAGTACTGCCCAAGAAGAAGCATCCTTCTGGAGAGCACAGCAGCTCTGCTGCCTGCTCTTCCCAGGATGTGCATATTTTCCAGGGGAAAGTCAATTGGCAGTAGAGATTTTTGTGCACAGCTTCGCTTTCTGATTTTATCACCCCTGTTTTTATCATCCCCTGCCCCTCCGCTCCCTCCTGGGGCTGCAGGAACCGAGCTCCCCCCAGCAGCAGGGAGCCGAACGCCTGCACCTGCCCCCGGAGTTGTGGGTGTGTAATATCATAGCTAATGATTTTTCATTGGTTTTTTTTTTTCTGCCTGGTACTTGATGTCTCTCGCCCCTGTGTCTGATGGTTCCAGCTGTGTAAGGAATAATTTTCACACTGGTCACAAGCCCGGTGACCCGGCCGTGGCCTGGGGAAGCTTGCTCTGTGCCTCCACCCTGCCAGGGCTGCCAGCCCAGAGCCCCTTTTGCTCTTATGACTTCTGAGGCAGAAGAAGCCTCCCAAGATTTTCGGTCAGTGCATGGCTGTCATGTCTCGTTTCGCCTGATACACATCAAAGTGATACCTTCGACAAGTGCATTTTCCTACGCCATTTGTTGATTTCTCCTTTCTAATTCCACCTGCTGGGACTCAAACTGTCACCACATCGGTCACTGGGGCACAGAAAATTTCACTGGCTATTTTCTGTGTCGGTGGACAGTTTGTTTTTTTAGTTATTAACATTTGAAAGGATTAGGATTTGAAAGGATTTCTATGTGTGTTCTGTTTGTATGAGTATGCATTCAGGCCATTTATACTAATTGCCAAACCCATATGGAAGTTTGTGTATGTGTTTGCATATTGAGGGTAATATCCTTTATTCTTGTACAAACAAGCTGTGTGCACACAAGCAGGTTAATGTATTCACCTCTTCACCTATGTGCAGGATGTTCCTGTATTACACAAAGATGAGGTAATGTTGTGGTTTGTTCCTCTGCGTGCAGTATGTCTCTATCTGCATGTTAATACCCCTCAGCAGGCTGCTGTTGGAATTGTATTCCAGTGGCTTCCCAATGGAGAATGTTTATTTTAGGTTTCCTTTTTCAGAAATGAATTCAAGACGATGTTCCACCATTATGAAAGGAAAAAAAAAAAAAAAAGCTTTTCACCTTGACTCAACTCTTTACTGGGATTGGGAGCAAAATCATGCTCCCAATGCACTGAAGCACATCTCTGGACCCAGTGGATGGGATCCCTTTCACCTGTTTTTGGCCTTCGTAAAGTCAGGCTCGTCCAAGCTCATCATCTTGTCTCTTTCTGTAGTCAGTGAAAAAAACCAGAGGTCTAGAAACTCCCTCTGTCTAAAGCAGTTGGGAGGACAACTGTCTAGGTAAAAGTGTTTGCAGTGGGCCATTGAAACTTGCTGGCTTTCGCTTTGCTCACGTAGGAGGAGAGTTCTACTCACCTCTTTATCTGATGAGGTGAGTCCTGGGACTCCAGGAAAGCAAAAATAGCTGAACTGAACCTAGCAGTTCAGTCTTTCTCTTTATATGTTTCATGACCACAATTTTCCTCGCAAGCACGTTTTTCAAGTCTAGACGTGGCCCACACTGGATGAAAGGCATTAAAGGGAGTGGAGTAGAATATGTGAACTATAAACAGCGCAGGCATTTAATAGCATAGACCCAGGAGGGAAGCTGCAACAGAGGAACTGTGGACGCAAGACTAACCCCAAAGCTAACGAAATACAATCCCCTTGAGTTTATGGGCTTGCATCTGATCCTACAGGTGAACGATGATTATTTTGCAAACGATGAAATCATTTTTAGTACAGGGGCAAGGCCAACAGCTAATGTTTGTATTGCGCTGGAACTGCTGGGCAAACAAATGGGACCTCAGTGCTCCAGCATTGGTAAGCCTGACCCCAGTGATGTATGAAGATGCTGAGTAAAAAACAATAAGGTCCAGGCAATGAACAATTAATAGCCAATTTTATATTATTTCCCCCACAGTATTTGTGAAAGGAAAGGTAGAAATCGAAGGCAAAAGCTGGTGCATTTAGGCCATTTTGTAGCCTAAATAAATACATAAAACAGACACAGATTTGAACTATGCAAAACAACAAGTTGTTTAGTATCCAGTGGAACTGGTTTTATCCTCACCAAAAGAGTCTTGGAAGTCTATTAGGATACTCAAATTCAAATAAAAGGGAAAGAGATGAGCTTTCCTTTTTTTGGCTTTGATGTGCGTGAGACAATGAGTAACAATAGATCTGGAGAAGCACACTTATTTATAGAACAGAAAGATTGAGTATCAAGTTGCTGATATACATTAAAAAAAGTGGACTCTTACTATGTTCTAAACCTCTCTGTTCAAGCTCTATTTTTTACATGTGATAAAATTTATCCTTGTGCAGGGTATCAGAATGATCCAGTTTGGGGGAAGTAACAATACTTATTTTTAAGGGCTCTTTTTTTTTTTTGGTTCATGAGAACATCACTGGACTTTGGCTGGAGCTTAATCTGTGTTTTAATAAGAATGTTTTGGATTTGGCTGATTTTACTATTCTAAATATGGAAAACATTTTTTATTTTTTTTAGGGCAGTAAAGCCCTATCTGTCTTAGATACGCCTCATAGCTGTAGATTTTCAGTATCCTCACTTTTCCTCCTCTCCTCCATCACCCCACAACCCATGACTCCTAGGTGTCCCTGCCTTCTGAGATCTATAGCACTATATTTCCTTACCACCAAGCAGCATGTTCTTTTTCTCTGAGATCTGAAGCTGGGAGTGAAAAAAGAGAACGAAGAAAAATTACAAACTTAACAGTTCTCTTCAGTCTCAGCAGTAGCTCTGCTCTCTCTTCTATATCTTATCTTTAATGCTGTCATGCCTCACTGAGAAGGCTTGACTCATGGGTTGGGAACTACTGCTTTTGGTGATGACTTGTTACTTTTTTCCCACCTGTTTATCATGTCTGAGCTAACTCAATGGCTTTCAGTCGCTGCCAGATTGTCAACACTGGACCCAGACTGTCCCTGTGTACAGAACTAATGTGGTGACAGCTTTGTGAGAGCAGCATCTGAAAGTCCGCTGCTCCCTGCTTCTCTCCCTTCCACACCAAATCAGCCTCAGCCCTTTCCTGGAGAGATGGCCCCGGCAGCAGGGGGGATTTGGCTCCTTTGCTCCTCTGAGTTGAGATGCCAGCCTGGGAGCCTGCGGTGATGCTGGTGTTGGGATGTGGCTTAGAGCAGAACTGGAATGGCTGTTTCCCATCTGGTTCAGAGCAGCTGTCAGATGGTAACGAACGCCAGTATCCAACGGCAGGAGCCTGTTTTCCTTGTGTGTACTTGTGTGTGTGTGTCGCACACGTGAAACTCATGAACCGCTCCTGTGCTGGGAAGCAGTTTTCTTCTTGTTTCTGAAGAATGCACAGAACGAACGGCCCGTGTGAAGGTGTGTTACCCTTCACTGTGGTTTGCAAACCATAGTTTGCATTGCTCTGGCTCCTTAGATAAAAGGCCAAGTTAATGTGTACATGTCAAAGTAATTTAATGAACTAGTAACTAGAAATGCATTTTACTTTAATTTTGCAAAGACAGTCTGGTTTGACATAGAATCATATAGAATCATAGAATTGTCTAGGTTGGAAGGGACCTTTAAGGTCATCTAGTCCAACCACCAACCTTACTCTGATTCAAAAAAAAATCACATCACTAAACCATGTCACTAAGCTCTCTGTCAACCCGTCTTTTGAACACCCCCAGGGATGGTGCCTCAACCAGTTCCCTGGGCAGCCCATTCTGAGGCTTAATAACCCTTTCAGTGTAAAAGTTTTTCCTGATATCCGAACTGAAGTCCTTCATTTAATATATAACGTGATCCAATACCTAAAAGATCAGTTTATATAGGGTGTTAACATGGGAAGCATGCATGTGGAGCAGGGTGCCTGCAGGGTAGTCTTTCTGCAAGGTTGCCATGTTTTCAAGAGTGTAGAAGTATCCAGGCGCCTGTGGCAAACCCACTAAATGGAAACAGGTTCAAAACTTTCCCCAACAGGACATTTTCAAATAAAAAAGAGTGTTTCTTCCCTACAGCAGGGAAGAAATCCCTGCCTATGGAAAAGTGAGGACTATTTCACAACTGAGTATAAGGAAGTAAGAGAAATTAAATAAAAGGCAGTCATGTTAAAAACTAACACTGCTTGTTTGCAATTCTGGACGAGCCTTTTGTGAAGTTTTAGTTACCTCAGGAACTGACTGGGTAACGGGACCAGCTTTCCAGCGCTTGCTCTTGCCCATCTGACTAAGGGGCTTTGTGCACTTGGCCAGGACCTGACAACTTTGGGGACTGTTGGTGTGTGGCATTTAACCAAGGAGAGCAGCTGTTGCTTACTGTAGAGCCAAGATCTCACCCAGTCCCCGACTGTGAGCTTGTCATATAACTGAGCTCCATAATGGAGATAATAATGTTTGCCCTTCTTTAGAAATTACTTTGAGATCTGCCAAAGAAAAGGGCCTATTCAAATGCAAAGCCCCATGCTTTTATTTATTAATAGACGTTGTGCCAGAGTCACCAATCTGCTCCTGATGCCTCGTGCGGCTCTGAAAACAGAGGATCTGCCTGCTTGATTTACCCCAGCCGGCGAGCTGAGGCCTAGGGCTGCTTCGTGATATGGGAGCAGCACGAAGCAGCCAGATGTTAACCAGCAACCACTCAAGCTCGGTGTTCTCCTGCCGGTTACTGCTTTACAACTTGAGCAACCGTGGTGCTGCCTAAACTCGCCTGCAGGCAGCAGCGCTGCTTCTGACGCAGAGAACTGGGCTGCTCAAAACACTCTTACTTATTCTTGCCAAAACAAAACAAAAAAAAAAACAGTTAAAGGTAAAACTATCATCTCCCTTAGGGAATATATTTTATCTACTGTTCAGGACTCCTAAGGCTGGCTTGTGCTGGGCTGGTAAGCACAGCACAGGACTGCAGAGGCTTCGCCTGGTGCGTTGCCATTACTGCACCACTACCTGGTGTTGTCAGAGCCTCTGGCTTGGGTCAATCCCAGCCAAAATTTCCAGGGAAGACAGGCAGAAAAAAAAAAAAATAAAAAAAAAATCATCTCTTTTCAGGCTTGCTCTGGCTTGATCTCTGTGCTGTCGATGATTAGCGGGTGGGAGGTCTGCTTGTCTCATTTTGTGCTCTCCCTGTTTTCTTTGTGACTGCACGTTCCTGCTGTAAAACGCCTAGTGCTGATTTCAGTCAAAGCAGGATTCTGCTGGATCCCTCCTCAATGGAGAGTTTTATTCAATTGCTTTCCCTTCCATACTTACAGTAATAGATGAGTTTTTGAAACACTTCTATTAGAATGAAAGCGGAAGGTACATTTCCACTGGTAAAGGGGTTGAAAAACATTTGTTTTACCAGATGAAATATAAGCGGAAGTAACTTCACTAATGAGCTTTTGCAAAGTTGGTTCCTGGAGCTGTTATGTTACAGTCTGTTTATTTTGATTTCTCATATTTAGAATTGATTTCTCATATTAGAATATTGCCTCTAGTCACAGAAGCATTTTTATCCCAGACATCATGTAAGCTGATGGATGATTTTAAATGCATCATAGAATGGTTTGGGTTGAAAGGGACCTTAGAGGTCATTGAATTCCAACCCCCCCTGCCATGGGCAAGGACACCTCACAGTAGAGCAGGTTGCTCAAAGCCCCATCCAGCCTGGCCTTGAACACCTCCAGGGATGGGGCATCCACAATTTCTCTGGAACACCTGTTCCAGTATCTCACCACCCTAAGAGGGAGCATTTTTTTCCTGATATCTAACCTGAACCTACCCTCCTTCAGCATAAAACCGTTACGTATCCCCTATGCTCCCTGATAAAGAATCCCTCCCCATCTTTCCTGTAGGCCCCCTTTTGGTACTGGAAGGCTGCTATAAGGTCTCCCTGGAGCCTTTTCTTCTCCAGGCTGAACAACCCCAACTCTCTCAGCCTGTCCTCACAGGAGAGGTGTCCATAGCATCCTTAACCCTCCTGTCAGTCCGCCCTGTTGCTAGATGTACATTAGGCTGTTGTGATAAATAAACGATTGGCTCACGCGGGATCAAACTAATTTCCTTTTTGAGCTCCAAACGAGGTTTTTATCTCTCTTCTTACTACGGCTAGGAGGCAGTGGAAGCTCCCAGCCGGCTGGCCGGGCCAGGAGGTGGCAGCCTCGGCATTGGGATGCCGCAGCCGCCGGCCCGGCCCGGCCCCTGGGGCTGCGCTGCTGGGTTCTGCTCGGCTCTTAGGGCGTTTTACCAGTGGAAATTCCCCCCTCATTAAACATAGAAGTAAAATAGGAAAAAAGGAAAAAAAAAAAACCCCAACAAAAATCCACAAACCAACACGGGGGTATTTTCAGGGGGAGGCTTTGCCTCTGAGCTGCTGCCCTGGGGAAAGCGAGGTGGCAGGATGCTGAACACCGTGGGAGACGCGTTAGGCTTGCTGAGCTCATTCTGATTGATGAGGGGCTAATTTTCACCTGGTTTAGATCAGTGTCATTCATGAGCGTTAGAAGAAAAGGAGCAAATCAGGAGGGGGAAAAAAAAAAGCAAGCATTAAAACAAGCCCTATTTGCTTTGCTCTGATTACTAATACCTTTTAATGATGTTCTCCTTCACTATGGGGTGGGATTTTCCTTGGTTTACTTCAGTTTCCATTGAAGTAACTCGGAAAATTCCAACAGTTTTGGTGGAAAAAATCTCCAATAATCTGGGATTCTCGGAAGTGTCCTTCCTTTCCAAGAAATATCATTATTCTGCAATCGAGAGAGCTCTATCTTTCACAGAATTTTAACGCGTCTTCACTTTTGATGCTGCAAATGTATTGCATTGGAAATAAAGCCTAGTGCAAATGAGATTCTGCACTGAGCTCCCTACCCAAAGAGATTAAATTGCATGGCATTTTAAATATCTTGAATTAATATTATATTATATCCTTCATTTAATATTTTTGTCTGGCATTTGGAATTTATTAAACAGTCCAAGTTACTCTCGGTTTAATTCATTGTCTTCAAGCAATTGACATATACACGGAATTTGGCAGG
The DNA here is from genome assembly GCA_004320125.1 of Scolopax mira. Taxonomy (NCBI): domain Eukaryota; kingdom Metazoa; phylum Chordata; class Aves; order Charadriiformes; family Scolopacidae; genus Scolopax; species Scolopax mira. The sequence continues at coordinate 141,171 of BJBW01002559.1, forward strand.
CTATCTTGAAATAGAGTTTTTCTACTTCTCATTAGCAAATTTCCTGGAGATGCAAATGCTTCTCTGGTTTTCATACCTCCACAGCGTTGTTGTGAATTGACAGAATCTCTCAGAAAGCAAAGCTGGTTTTGGGTGTCTCCCTGGTCAATAAGGAAAAATGTTCCTCTTGCAAAAGAAAACTGTTTCTCTTCTGCGTGAGTCATGACTCTGCTTGTGTGCACAGAGCGAAAGATTTCCAGCTTCTCAGGCTTCACTGGCATTCGGGGTAGGCTTCAGCCGGCCAAGATTCACATGTGGAAACTAAATATGGTCACAGGGTTACACTCCCATTTTTTGCCCATTACTCAGGCTCCTGCACGGTGTATTTCTGTGCCTACTCCCTTTCTGCCGCTGTGCATCTCCCTCTGCAGCGCCAGTTTACTCTGTGGTTAAGGCCAGTAAGATCTTAGACAGCACCGGCTACAAACAAGTAGTGTATCTCATCTTCTGCTTAGGAGTGCTATACAACTAAACCAGACCCAGTATTAATCCTGGGAGGGAAGCTAAAGGCTAGATACCTTTGTAAAACTCCGTGCTAGACGGTGTCACCTTAAGTCTTACTCGGGCTTTCGGCTGTTAGTAATCACCACAGTTTTCATGGTAGAACCTGCCAAAAATAGAAAAACAAGAGGGAGAGAACATGTTGTTTTTTTGAAAACAAAACAGCCTGTGTATTTTCAGCAACAAGAAGTCAGAGGGACATTTTTATAATTATATACAGCAGTAGAAGGGTTCTGATGTCATGAGAGCCAGAAAAATACATCTTAAATTATACTTCATTTCACCATGGAGGCTAATCAGCACGCCAGTGGCGTTTTTAGGTTCCTGTGAGGGTGTTCAGCCCCTGCTTGGGACCAGACAACATGTGTGGCCGTGGAAGAGCAGTGGTGAACACGACTTACCCAGGTCTATCAGCTAGAGGCTGCTCTGACACCGTGAGGCACTGGCTCTCCTCCCACCCGCTCCCCCTGGGAGCCCTCGCCCCCTCCTCAGGTGCTTTATGGAGATGTGTGGGAGCAGCAAGGGGGCTGATTTCATACTTTGGGCTCGGCTTTGACTTCCTCTAGAGCTCTGTGTTTGCCTCAAAGCTATTCTATGCTGTCTGGAGACACAAATATCAAGGCAATCCACTGCTGGAGAGGTGACATTTGCTCCGGTCCTAATTTCCACCTTCAACCTCCATGCAGAATTCATTACAGAATGGTAATGGCACTGCAACGAAAGATTTCTATGAATCAGGCCCATTTTCAGCAAGGCTTTTACATAGTGTCAAATGCTTAAGCTTTCCCAGCAAAGTATATGACACCATAGTTGATTAAAGCAGCAGACTTATGGTCAGGCTAGACTACCATTTTGGCTGGGAGATACTTTGGTAGCTGATGATTTACAATTGCCCTGTACAACCTTCATGTGACTTTGTGGCTCACTGCAATATTTCTGTTAGAAACCAAACCTAGGGTTTTTATACAATAGCTGTGGTGACTATATAGACTAGCAGCCTTGAGTTAGAATTATCTTGTGTGAATTTTTCATTCAAACTTACTCTTTTCTGCATTTGTTTTTTTTTGGTGTTTTACTGCAAATAAGTTGCCAGTAGAAGAAATGCAAAAGAAAACATTCTAACTTTAGTTAAACAGAGCTTATTTCTGAGATAAGTACCACACACTAAAGAACCACAGAGTACAGGGTTTAAATTCACATTGGATTCACCATGATCGCATCACTGTTCTCTCACTATGGAAGGGTTTGCACAGCAGAAGTGATTCCAGTTTCAGTCCTATTACCAGAATAAATATATCAGTATTGGAAGAGTAAGAACTAAAAAACCCTGCAGCTTTTCCATGAAACCCAGCTCTTTGAAGAGACATGGTATAGACATTCTGCAGACAAGTATGAAAGCATTTTTATTTCTGTTGCGCATATCAATATTTATTCTGGAAACAGACTACTTGTTTTGTGAGAACTATTCCATTTCATGCCCTTTTCCAAGACTATTGAACTGTCTTTAGAAATATTCAGACGTGCCTTATGCCAACTATTTGCACCTGTTACATTCTTTATGCAAAATTAAGTCAGTGACTGTAAAGCTCTTACGGGACTTATGTTCTGCCTCAAAAAATCATTTGGTGTTTATACATACTGAAATTTGATAGTACGTGCCTTGGAAAGGGATCCACATGGCTGCTCATCTAGACTGCAACTACCCACATATCCTTGGTTGACAGATAAACTGTTATTTCTTAAGATAAAAGTGTCATGTCTTAACAGACATACGCTGAAAGAACTGGATCTAATACATTGGTATCATCTGATGGCATCAGTCATCTGATGAGCATTTGGAAATGTAATCCTAGGACTCAACAGAGAGCAATATAATCATCAGCTGGCAGTTTTCAGCTATTTCCAATGTGGTTTCCTTAAAGAAATAAAGGCTTTTTGCTTCTAGCTGGTGTTTGTAAACAGAGACATAAAAGAATGTAAGCTCCACCTAGGAGAAGGTTATGATCCTTATTTGCATAAGGTTTCTATGCAGAATCATCTAGTAACATGCTGAAGTGGAGGCGGTGTAGAACATAGCTCAAAACAGAAACAGAGCAATGACTTTAAGACTCCTGCAAGTTGTACATCTTCTGCAGACATTGTGATGAGCTAATACAGAGGTGGCCTTGGAGGGAAAGAAATACCTTGAGCTGAAGCTGCTGAGCAGAGCAGCAGGACTCTGTGAATTCTCTGTCTCTTGAAACAAGTGAGGATCCCTGTGAGCCAGTGACACATCTGTGTGAACAAAGGAATTCCTAGATGCCATGGTGGTGTAACCACTGACAGTGAAATAGGGAGAAGGGCTTGCTGGAATGAAAGTAGTGACCACAAAAGGACAAGAGCTGAAGCAAGTATCATGGTTGTGGCTGTAAAACTGAGCAAAAGGTTTAGTCCAAGGAAGTACAGCGTGCACCTTTAATTCTTGCAAACACAAATATAGGATTAGTTCAGCATTGTTAATTCTTCACAAGTTTATTTTACTTTCCCCTTTCTGTTTACAGGCTTAATCTTCTAAATGAGAAATGCTGCTTATTGAGACAGTTGGGGTTCAACGTCCCCTTGACTCAAGGTGAGGGTTCAAGCTGGGTGCTTTTTCTGGTACTAAGAGGAATCCCTTTGTATTTAAGCCCAGTTCTTGTTGGCATCAGCAATAGGGTTGCTTGGAGTTTCAGTCCTCTTTAATCCATTAATTAACAGGTCATAGACAATTAAGATTTTTTTTTTTTTCTTACTTTGGATGACTATCCACCAACAGGATAATTTCAAATGTGGAATTTTTAGTCTCTTGGCCAGGAAGGAGTAAACTGATACATGGAAAAGTCCAAGTTTTTTGAGAACTTTGGTACAGAAAGGATTTCCCCACTCCACTGAAGAGCTGGGCAGTGCTGGCTTTAACCTCTCTGTGTGGATACTTGTGTTTGGTCAGACAATTCTGCAATCCAGAGAAGTAAATCTGAATTTTTTTACCTATAGAAATGATGCTCTGAGGACACTCAAATTCAGACCAAAAGATCCAGTCTGCTGAAATCTGACAAAAAACAGCACCAGCTTTTTTTCCCCAGGCATCTTTCTTTCACAGCATTCTCTGGACTGTTTTCAGAAACTCAGAACAGATGAAACAGGTGGAATTATAGCTGTTTCCTAATGCAGTTGAATCATTGTCTAATAGCACGTAACAACACCTACTCTGGTCAAAAGAAGACAGCTGAACTGACAGACGTCTACAACATTTGAATCCGAGTCTACACATCATGAAATAAAGAGATAGAATACCATACAAGCCAGAAGATGACAAATTATGAACAAACCTTGAAGGCAGTTGTCTAAACCTACAAGAACTTGTATGCTGTATTCAGTTGTCAGTTCTTATTATTAGGATATTTGTTGTCCTAATAGAAATCCCGTTATAACCTGGATTCCTGTCAGTGAGAAAGAGCATATCTCCAAAACGAGTAGTCTGGCAAGGCAGCATATGCTCATCACAGGGAACACAGGCTGATCGTTGCCCACCAACAGATTGAGTCTGGGCTTTGGGATTGCATGCAGGGTGTTCTTATGCCTGAGTTTGACTGCTGCTGGCAGCACTGGATGGTTCCCCAGCCTGCTTCCCAGCGTGCTTCTCCATGATGGGTAGAAGCAGCTTCCAGGCCCGTCTGCCTGCTCAGCCTGGCTCCTGTGCAAATCTGGTCATACCTAGTGTGCCCAGGACAAGCTGTGAGCTGACTTCTCAGTGCACTTAAACCTTGCTCTAGCTGACCTATGGTCATCCCCCTTCAAGGCAAGCCACGCTTAAGTAGGAATTTGTACATCTTGATAATACTTTAATGCCTTGCTTATTGCTGTCTCTACAAATTCTGAGCCAAAAGAAAATCCTATGGGGAAGCAAATATGAATAGTGCAGTGATAGGCAGCAAGAAAGCAATACAGGCAGTGTCATGGTTTAGGCCAGGTTGGTCATTTACAAAACAACAGATGATGTCCCCACCTCTCACTCCAAGAAGAAGAAGAAAAACAAAGATTTATGAATTTAGAAAAAGCTAAGCTACTTTAATGAGAAATTAATAATAAATAAGTAATGAAATAGATACAATATATTCAAAACCATATCAACCTCCATAGGAGATGTCACCAGCAGGCATTGGGGAAATTCCAGACTGGACTCAGTAATGAATGGGAATTGGATTTCAGATCTTGATTCAAGAACCCACAGATGGGCTCAAAGGTAGACAAACTTACAGGATCCTCCTTGGATGTCAGCCATTGAAGGAGAACCACCAAAGCAAAGCCATAGAAGGAGACCCAAACTAACTTCTTTGATCCCTCAGCTTTTATACTGATCAGGGCAGATGGGATGGCATACTCTATTGGTCAGTTTAGGTCACCAGACCTATCCACACCTCCCCACAGGTGCAACCCCTCCATGGGGTAAACAACCAATTCAACTGACCCTGGCTGCCACAGCAACAAGTATAAGCAAGAACCTCTCTCTCTAAGCATAATGTTGGTGCTGTTCCACTCCAAACCAGAACAGGTAGGAATTGAAGAAAGGTATAAGAGTTATTCCTCTCCTTTTTTTCTTCCAAAAGCCATCATCTATCATTGCCAGATGTAAATGTGTCTGCTGTGCACAACTTCTCCTCAATTCTTGAGTATGCAAGGCAGACCTCCAAGATTCTCTCATTCTGTTGTTCTCTCTGTAGAATATACCAGCTTCCATTGATGTACTTCTTCATTTTGTTTTTTCTCTTAGCACCAATTACTTAGCTTCTATGTCATTTTTTTTCACTTTGGATTTTTTGCCAGTAGGACTTCTGGCAACATGTATGTCTGGCAAGCTATATCTGGAGCTCTGGTTGGTGGAGATGGGCAGGCGGAATGTTTTGATGAGTAATAGTCACAGATGAATGCCTATATTTTGATAGTTGCCAAGAAGTTACACAACCTTTGGTTCTTTAAGGTTCCTCTGAACTTATCCTCTGGTGTAAAGCATTTTGTAGCTTAGACTAACTAGCCAGGAAAAGATTGCCAGTGCCTAGATGTGCTGTAGTGGTACTCCATATCCTGGGTGACGGTTTGGAGATAGGATTAGCTGAGAAAGTAACAGCTATGATGCCCTTGGATTTAAGTTAATCCATGGGTGCCAAAACAACCCCTTAGATCTGCTGTCAGTCTGCAGAAAACAAGGTCCCTAGTGTTTCAACCTGGAAAACAGAACTATCTCTAGAAGTGCTAGAACTGGAGACCATAATGCCGTTATTCTACTCCGCATTGATAACTACTTAATGGAAGAGAAAATCTGGATTCTGAAGACGTCAGACCAATAAAGGGGTCAGAAAGCTCACCCTTGGGGTGACATGGCACCTATTGGAAGATGTCATGCCACATCAGGGGGTTATAGTTAGTTCCTGCGCAGCATATGAGGAGAACTGGTCTTATAAAAATTGCGTTCACAATAGCCAGCATACTGAGCAGTGAACTGCTTAAGTTTACACCTGCGGGTGCAATGAGAGGAGTTAAGTCTCCTCTACCTCAAGGAGAGAGCTGCTAGATTGCACGTCTCAGAGAGGCATCATTCCCCATCTTTTTTTAGTTGTTCCTGAGAATACCTATCACCACCAGTTCCTGCCAGAAAGTGGCAGCCAGAGTAACACCTCATTTATACATCCCAGCAGTGCGGAGGTGAGACCTTGGCATCCATATGGTGAATTTTACTGGCAATTATGTGCCACAGAAATTCGGGTGTCTGCAGGGTTATGTAAATTCAGGTTCCAGAACAAAAGCAAATTGCCTACTGCCATTGAGCTAATGGATTGTGTCTTCACTCAACACTAAAATGTGTCTTGTGAAGTTGAAAGACAGGAATAACAGGGAGAAAGGCTCCAACGGTCCAGGAGCCCCTTTAGGCACCCCTGGTCAGCCAGAAGGCAAAAGCATAAACGAAAAGAGTGAGTGGAAGCAGTTCTGTGGTTGGGCCACCAGACAACCTCCCACCTTACCTACCTTGTCATATCAAGTACCTCTGAGGAATAGATATGAAGCTGTGCTTCAGAATGGCCACTTGAGCAAGGAAGTAGGTAAAGAGCACCCTGTAACACAGATGCCTCCTAGGCTAAAAAAGCACATACCCTGGATCACCACCACACCCTCTGAGAAAACGTGAAGGGTTCTCAAGTTCAAGGGTAGCCTTGGCTGCATCGATCATGAAATGGTGGAGTTTAAGATTTATAGGGCAGCGAGGAGGGTGTGCAGCAAGCTCACTATCCTGGACTTCAGAAGAGCAGACTTTGGTCTCCTGAGAGATCTGGTTGTGAGGATAGCATGGGAAAAAGAACTGGAGGGGAGAGGGGCCCAAGAGGGCTGATTGGTTTTGAAGGGTTGTCTCCTCCAAGCTCAGGAGAGGTGCATCCCAAAAAAGAAGTCAGGCAAAATAGCCATCAGGCCTACGTGGATGAATAAGGAACTACCGGACAAGCTCAGGACCAAAAAGGAGGCCTATAGAGGGTGGAAGCAGGGACAGGTAGAATGGGCAGAATACAGAGAAATGTTCTGAGTGGTCAGGAACAAGATCAAGCAAGCGAAAGCCCAGGCAGAACTAAATCTAGCCAAGAACATCAAAGACAGTAAGAAAAACTTCTACAGATATGTCAGGGACAAAGGCAAGACTAGGGAAGTCGTGGGCCCCCCAGAAGGAAATGGGAGACCTGACCACCCAGGATATGGATAAGGCTGAGCTACTGAACAACTTCTTTGCTTCAGTCTTCACCAGAAAGGGCTCAAACCACACTGTGCAGCCCTGAGGAAAAGGACTTGGGAGTATTGGTGGATGAGAAGCTTAACCAGAGCCAAAAATGTGCACTGGCAGCCCAGAAAGCCAAACATATCCTGGGCTGTACCAAGAGAAGTGTGGCCAGCAGGTCACGGGAGGTGATTCTGCCCCTCTACTCTGCACTTGTGAGACCCCCACCTGGAGTACTCTGTCCAGCTTTGGAGTCCTCAACACAGGAAGGACATAGGCTTGTTGGAACGGGTCCAGCCGAGGGCCATGAAGATGATCAGAGGGATGGAGCACCTCTCCTATGATGACAGGCTGAGAGAGCTGGGGTTGTTCAGCCTGGAGAAGAGAAGGCTCTGGTGAGACCTTATAGCGGCCTTTCAATATCTGAAGAGAGCCTACAGGAGAGTGGGAGAAGGACTGTTTACAAGGAAATGTAGTGACAGGACAAGGGGCAACAGTTTTAAATTGGAAGAGGGGAGATTTAGATTAGATACTAGAAATAAATTCTTTACAGTGATGGTGGTGAGGCACTGGAACAAGTTGCCCAGAGAAGTTGTGGATGCCCCGTCCCTGGAGGTGTTCAAGGCCAGGCTGGATGGGGCTTTGAGCAGCCTGTTCTGGTGGGAGGTGTCCCTGCCCATGGCAGGGGTTGGAACTTGATAATCTTTAAGGTCTCTTCCAACCCCAAACCATTCTATGATTCTATGACGCTATGACTATGAAGGAGGACACATGCTGGTACTGAGACTAATCACTTTCTTTCCACTTTTGCCATCCTTAGTAAAAGCAGATACAAATATAGAGGGAATACTGTGCATTTATATATTGTCATAATTATCAAATGTAAAACATTTTACCACTGTGCCTCCCAGAGGCAGTAATAGAGAAAAGCATCTTGAAGAAAGGAGATAACAGTTATACTATACAATTGAAATTTAATTAAAAATTCTACAGAAGAAAGCAAGCTAGAAATAAGCTGTATCACATGGTGTCCCAGTGTCAGATAACACAAAGTGAAAGAGTCAAGGTTTGTAAGACAAAATGAAGATAGCACAGGTGTCTAGCTCAGCAAAGACTTTTATTCTGTGCCTCTTTCCTCCTCCTCAGGAGATGAGATAAAAAAGGAGGAGGATGCATCAGATGCATCAGAGTAAGCATGTGAATGGAGAATGATTCTAGTTTAATCTAAGAGAGGGTCAAAAGACAGTACGGGTGCAGCTATGGCAATTCTCCGTCCTTAATAAAAGCCTATGGTTTGTCATTCATTTCAATAAATGTATTTCCAAAAAATATTCTGCATTTAGTCCACAGTTCTAAATCAGATTCAGAGGGATCCACCACGCAACTGAGAGTTCACACTCTTATTTACCAGAACCTGGGTGTTCCAGCTGGTTTTAACTGGAGTTTCTAGCTCCTCCATACCTTGTCTCAAGGCACTCCAAGGAAAATTGTTCAAGGTAAATGGCACAATTAAAGAACTGCTTCCCCAGAGCACGAGAAGAATGACTAGCAACAGCCAAGGAAGTTTTTTGGTACAAGGGAAAAGTGGTGTTGAACTCATAGGTCCTGAGGCAACTTATGACACTAACTTTCCTGTCTAGTAGAGTAAATTTGTCCACACCACACTTGCAGCCATCAAGTTTGCCTGATGCCTAATTGCCTGATGCCATTGTCTACCAGCTAATGTCTAGTCCTCTAGCAGACAAGCCTGGATCTTGTTACAAGGTGTAATTGGTCATGAGTGTTACTTCATTGAGAGCCTGGCAGGAGACTGGGTATGGGCTTCACCGAGAGCACAGCCCTGTGACCGCTGCCCAGAGAAGCAGCAGGGATGGTGCAAACGTAGGGTGGATGCACACATCTGTCCATGAGCAGTCTTGGAGATGTGACGTTATAGATGGTTAAGATGAATAGATGTGTCTGTCCTGAAACTATCTGGCTCTTTGCAAAAGAAAGATTTTTTTGAATTCTGGAATGCTCATTAGTTTTACTTTCACATCACAACCTCCCTTTTATCTTTTAAAATATTTTAATTTTTCTCACAATTCATAGTCCAATTCAATGTACTATTTGCTACAATTGGACTGTTCACTACTATTAAATATACCATTCTGCTATTGGAGAACAAATGACAGAGTACCTTAAGCAGATATATGCCATCTGAACAGTAAAATATGTATAAAGGATTTGCAGGCCAAAAATGTAATGGCCTGTTTTGTTGGACTTTTGTGTACTAGGTTAATGGTGTGACAGGTATTGTGCAATAATCCCATAGAAAAGAACTGTCCTGTCACAAGTTAGGTCTATACACAGCTGGATAAAAGCTGTCATTCCCCTATTTCCATATGTAAAATGCTTAGACTAATGAGCTTTTATTAGGAAGAATCCTGTTTCCACTGTACTCAAAATGAAAGCTTTAAACAATTTTAACTGAAGAGCTATCCAGACAACCCACATCTGAATTCTGGGTGGCCCAAGTTTTTAATGTAAAATGAACTATAAGCAACTCAGCCTATTATGGTATCACTCTTGCTTATTGGCTATTAAAATTGTCTACAAGAAAACATCATTATTCTAATTTGAAATGCAGAAAGCAATGGAATTTGTCATCATTAAGCTTAGGCTCGCTATTCAACAGTGTATTCACCAGTTCGACTACCTACATGTTTAGCAGCAGAAAATATTTACTTGGGAGAAAAATGTCATTTTTTGAGGGGGGGAGAACTTCTTGAGTCAGATCCTGAACCACAAAATTAAGAGTGTTTTGTGCTTTATTTGTTAAGAAACAAATGACATCGCTTTATCAAGAAATAATGGGCTTTTCTTTCTAATAACGTGAAATTTGTTTGTATGACTTTCAAGGAAAAAGAAGTCAGACAGGAGCTACCTTTAAACATCTTTTTATTGTAGTCTTTAATGTACATGCAGAATTAAAAAAGTGTCAGTTATATCTGTAAGCATATAACAATGTAAATGTCTTGGATCAGCAATGTATTTGGATTAGGGACTAATAACTAAGTGAACAGACATCTTTCAGGATATACATGGTAAATCAAGAAGGTTTTCTTCAGAGTGATTTTCCTCATAAAAAGATAAAATATTTCTTGTTTACAATCTTGCTTGGTTTTAATACTGAAAAAATCTATAATAGTACACTCTCCATTATGTACATAGAAAAACATAAAACTATATCCATACCAGTGTCTGTTTTAAATGCAAACAATAGTAGTTAATAGCTTTGTAACTTTTTTTTTGTGCACCCTCTTCCCTCTTCCCTCCCTCCCCCCTTAAAAAATGCAGCATTTCCTAAAGTTTTCAACGCTTTGGCAGAAATTGAACCGAAGGCACTCCCGTGTTAAGTAAAGCAATATGTGAAATATCAGCGCTAAATAAAAAAGCTGCAGGTGTACCAGACAGCTCCATGCTCATCCCAAGGGCCAAATCTTGCACTCTCTGGAGGTCAAGAACTGGTTTGGCTGGAGATCCCAACTGGAGCAGGCTCAAGCCCCAGCTTGGCTTACGATAAAGCTGATCCGCCTCACAACCATTTTGACAGATGCTTCACGCAAACCATGTGAGGGTGCAGAGAACACCTCTGGACACAGTATTATCACGAGGGCAAAAAGCTCCTGCAGGTCACAGCATCAGAATGCGCCGCAAAGGCTTTGCTCTCCAGGCCTTGCACTTTGCAACACGGCAGTTTCACACAACACCCTCCATTTAAGACTTCCTGATGTCGCAGCTCAGCTAAAAATGCACAAACCAACCCACAAATGTGAAGTTTCTAAACCGCCTCTTGCGAGGGATCAGTTTAGACTCAGCAAAGCGTCAGTTCTCCTGAAAATAAGCTGGGCGCTAGTGGCCTCCTGGCTTCTGCTGGCAGGGAAGCTTTGAAAGCGGGCAGGAGAAGTTTCTCTCAGGGGCAGCTCCTCCTTGGCCTCACGTGCCTCGTGGTTGGCACATCTTCATTTTTCTTGTAACTTAGGGTTATCTCTGGCATATCCACAGTATGTATTTATATGAACACTTTGCAAAAAAAAAGGAAGCTGCCTGTGAGAGAAGCACCTAAATACCGGCTAAAGGATGTGTCAGAAGTCACAGCGGGGAAAACATTTCCATAATGACCAGTTTTAGTTCTCAACTGCAACCTTGCTTCTGCAATCCTAGCAAAGGTTGAGAAATGACTAGATGCAAACTTCCAAGAGAGAATGAGACAGAAAGGCACCGACCGGAGCTTTTTAGGCACACGAAAAGCTTTCCTGTGTCAATGTCTCCAAACTTGATAAAGTGTTAGATTTTTGGGACATATATTAGTTCAGTAATTTGTTTACTTAACTAACTTATTCATAGTGCACCATATCTGACCATGACTGTAAACAGCTGCAGTCAAGTGACAATCCAATTGAAAAAGAACATTCTGCTAAAACCTGCCAGCTGGTCACGTTCACTCTGCTGCAATAGCTCTGCGCTCTTTGGCCACAATAAAATGAATGGCTTTATAGTGTTGGAAAGCATTTTTGTCGTTCTTCAGTATCACTGTGGATTTATCTCACAAGGAATGAAGGGTGAGAGAAAAAGCTATCCAATAACACTTCAGTCTCTGAACTGAACAGCCAGCAAAATGCTATGGAGCTGGCATGGAAGAATAGCCATTTAAGGTTAGTTTGAAATGCAAACTGAAGGGAAAAAAAAAAAAAAAAAAAGCAGCAGCAAGTAGTCCAGTAAGAATAAACAGTAGAAAAAGAAACTGAGCAAGTGATTCTTTGTTTTGGGCCAGTATATCCACCACCAGTTGCTGTATGTTGCTTTGGGAAAAATGAAACTGGCACCAAAACACTCCAAACAACACAAACCCTCCACCCCCTTCCTAGGCTGATGGCTCTCCTTGAAATGTCCCTCAAATCTCTTTCCGTACTGTGGCTCGGATGCTGCTGAACACCTTGCCTATGGCCTCAAACAGTGGGTCACAGAAGGTGTGGATGCAGATGGAGTAGACGCGGCTAATGCACTGGATCTCAATCAGGTAGCTCCTTATGCACGGCACCACTGCCCAGATGTGCAGGAATGACAAAATGGCAAAGTAGATGCCCCAGATGAGAGCCATGGGAATGCCAAAGATTGCTGACAGTAAACGATAAAACCAGTATTTCGTTACAGTGAAGGTGGTAAAACTGGCCTTCCAAATCCCATCAAAGCTGTGTGTTCCCTCTGGCTCAGCAATCACATCTTCAAAATCAATCTGCAGCAAAGAACACAAAGTCAGGTCAGTCAGACATTCACAACAAGGGTGGATTCCAGAAACACCTTTCCTGGAGAGCAATGGTCCCCTGCAACAAAACACCAAAGCATGTCCTTCTGACATTCCAACATGATTCAACCCATTTTAACACATTATTTAAGTCATAAATCTTCAATAACTGTCTTTCTGCAGTGACTACCATGGAGCTTCGATGACTAGCTCAAAATTAGACATCTAATTTCCAGATGGAGATACTGACAAAACTGAATGTATTTTCCTGATCTCCTACAGCCCCAAGGGCATGCAGTGCCCTTAAAGGCTACATAAGGGACAAAGCAGGTGAACAGACTCATCACGCTTTCATTGCCTAATATAACTGTTTCGTGTCTTTAAGAATGGAATAAATGCAGTCACTACTTTGACTTTTTACACATCTCAAGCATGAATCAATAAAATGTGTTTTATTTGTCCGAATTTTCACATCCTTCCTGTTGAAATCATTGCTGAATTTTGACAGTGAATCAATGGTGAGGCTAGCTATTTAAATATATACTTTGAAACAGGCATACATAGTTCTTACTAGAGTGAAAAATAAAATCCTGGATTTAGATCTGCATCAGGTAGAGCTCCTCTTTAGTCTGAAAGGGTTAGGGAGTTCTTTCATTTCATTTAACATAAGGAGGCTCTTCACATTAGAGTAGTTTTGTTCTGTCCTATCCTGTTTATGGGCTAGCACTCTGTTCATGAAAGACACGGCCAGGCTAACATATTAATATTTAGAAGGAACATACTCTTCCACATATTTCATAGTTTTGGCTATTCATAAATCATTCAGAAAGTCACCTAAGGAAGCAGTGCATTCCAAGAGATACATTTTGCTGCTCTCTGTTGAAATACCAAGCTATTCAGGAAACTTAATTGTCATAACATTTCTATTAGAAAATTAACAGAATTGCAATGATGGTTCAGCTCCATGTCACACAAACATGTGTTTGACATAACCCACAATACAGGATATTTAATTTAGTTAGCACAACCAATTGTATAGATACTGCATTCAACAGGAAAGGGAACATCACAACACTATTCCTCTGCAAGAAACCAAATGACTGTTTAGAACAGATGAAAGGAAAAAGAAATTGCATGCCTGGGACTGGATCCCAAAGGGAGATGCTGCTGTTGCCTTAAGTGAAGATTTACAGAACCAGGATAAATATGGTATAGGTCAGCAGCCTCCGAAACTCCAGCAACAGTACCTCAGCACGCTGGAAGGAGTTGAATACATACATGCGCTCAGTATGTACATAAGCAATATTTATACTGTAGGAAAAGGCTTTCAACCACTTCTTTTAAACTAAATCACATATAATAATTGGAAAAAACTCCTTCCTCTCTCCTGCTGAGTCTTCAATCTTCTGAACAGAAGTTACCAACAAAGGGAAAAATGCTATAAAATGACTGGACATTCGAGTTTCTTAAACAAAAAAGGTAACTCCAAAGCAGAAGTGCGCAGTTTAGGTGCGATTTACTTGAATGGCTTGAAAGTCCTTGGGAGCAAATTTCTGAATCAGTTGTGATATCAAATATCTTGAATGCCCAACATGAAGTTGGCTTACTTCAACGAATTACTGGTGTCAGTGGAGTACCCAAGGAACACACCTCAGTGCTCTGCACTTGTCCATGAAGGCATGCAGAACAAAAATTCTGTCTGGACTTCATGAAACTGGACAGTGTAATTTTAAATAACAGCTACAAAAATCAAAAATTGAAAGGGAGTTTCAATCATGGTTCTCTTCTGCATTATTTCTATGGATATGAAATTACCTCTGCTTCAAGATTATTGGTTTGTGGTGGGGTGTTCTGTGTGGGGTTGTGGGTGTGGGGTTTAGTTGGTGGGTGCTTTTTTTTTGTGCGTGGTTTTTCAGTTTTTTTGGGGGTGTGTGTGTTTTGTTTTGGGTTGTGGGTGTGTTTTTGTGTTTGTTTGGGTGGTTTTCTTGTTTGGTTGGGTTTTTTTTTCTTTTTCTTTTTTTTTTTTAATGTGGTTGGACTCAATGATCTCAAAGGTCCCTTCCAACCACTAAGATTCTGTGATTCTACAGGTCGTGCACATGAATTTTTGGTACAAATCTCAGAAAACAATTTCCTTGAAACCAGTGTCTAAAGACAGTATAGGAAGTACACTGCGTTCACTACTGAGTGAAGACGAGAAATTGGAAATTATTTGGGCTCTATAATTTCAGTGGGTGCAAGACTGAATCTCTGATGGAAATAAATAACTAATTCTGGGAAAGGCATCACAAGCAACAATATGCTCTCTATTTCCATCGTGGGTTATGAGATAGAAAAGTTTATGTTTGGGGACTACACAACTGACCAAAAATCAGCTTTATGAAGTACATTGACCATAAAATAATTACATGAATCAGTCATTTAAAAGTTAGCTGCAATCTAGTAAGAAAGGGCAAGGAACTTTCATGGATGTATTGTGATCTTTTTACCAAATGAAAGAATCGGATGTCTTCATATCAATCACAGGATTTTAGTACTACATCATGAAAGAAAGAAGAAAAGGTTGTAGATGTATACACGGAGAAGTCAATAATATATACAGATGATGGCATCTCATTGTGTGCTTCCCACCAGCTGATGTGACCACTGGCAGAGCCAGTTTGTGCACACAGCCATCACGCTGCAGGTTGGTGCATCAGGGACAATTCAGGATCACAGCTAGAGTCTTCTTATTCAATTCAGTTGTGGCAGTCTATCTATCTTGTTTTTTTTCAACTGGCCCATAAGGGAAATATTAAATTTCATCAGGACAGCAAGTGTGCGTTGAGGTCAATCAGCCTTTTTATGGTTACATCTTTAATTTAGCTAAGTGGGACCTATTTTTATCATGCCATGTTTTTGGCATGCAAAAAGAGACCATAGGTTAATGTGAATTTTCTAGTACTTTTAAAATAAATAGTAAGACTGACCTGTAATTTCAATCTTTTCAATGTAATTCATTACAATGAATGCTTTACTGAAAAATGGAAGCCAGTAAACTCACTGGTTTTCAAATCAAACAGTAAACTTTCTGTAACCGTGATTCTCAGTAACTAATGTTTTTAGACTCTTGTGCTCTCCAAGATATCCACAGAGTTAATCCCAGGGAGCTGACAGAAGAATCATGCCATATAACATTTCCAGATGGACAGCTCTGTCCTCATTCCAGGAGATGATGCTAATATTAGAACATTTATGATATATTTTTGGCCAGGATTTCCCAGCTCAAGTCATACACTGTTGTCCTAAAAGCACTCAGGAATCAATCTGCCTGTGAGAAGAAAATAGCAATGTATTTGTGCCACTAAAAATTGTCAAGAGGTTACTTTCTTGGAGTAATTTTAACAGCTGTAGAAATGTTTCTACCAATGCACACAATCAGAATGGATGGTGCTGTAGGATGTAGGAACCATAACTGATGCCTCACCATCACCTTTCCCATTTCATTATTCCTTGAGATCCATGCTTCCCTTTTAGTAAGGGAGATACTAAACTGAACTTGAAAGTGAAAAGAAAGAAAACCTCTAAAAACTCTCAGCTGAACAGAGTGTTATAATGAAGCTGCTGTCTCCTTGAAAGCCATGAAATTACGTATATGACAAGAGGGTCCAGCTACAACTAGAACATGAACTTCTGCAGTGCTGTCCAAATCCAGACTTACACACAGCAATGTCTTTAAATAAAGACAAGCAAAGAATTGAGGTAATTTGGGCTCTTCTGCTTCTCAGCAGATCACGTACAGATCCACTGGCTGGGAAACGCTCTATTTGTTTCACTGTTCAGGCAGTACAGATAAGTCCTTACGCTGCAGGAACTAAGATATCACCCAGATTCTTCCTGCACTGAACCACTCCCATGAAAGATCCTGTTTTTAACTCTCAGGGATCAGTCCTCCACAGGCTGCAGAAGCAATAGGTGGCTGGATGCATTTTGCCTTACATCACTCAGATTACTCGCTCCTCAGTCTCCTCTCTTACTGTCCTCTGGATTTTAGTTCGGCAGCACTTGGTGACGGCGAGTGTCACCAGACTGATAACGGGAGTCCAAATGAACTAAGTAAAGTAAAAATAGGACTGAGAGGAGAAAGAGAACTGGCCAGAAATAGGATCCTAGGGAAGAAAGACACTCTAATTTCTGGAAATGAACCTAAACTGGCTTGGAAGGACAAGATACTTTTTTTAGGGTATTGTTCTTGAGGCCACTTTTGCCAAAGCATCATGTGCACGTACATTTGTGAAGCGCTCTATTTTATCTACATTAAGGCATGTTTCAGTTAGGCACAGGTCTTGTTCATGGCATGTCCAGTGTGCACTTTGCTCTTCCCGAGCTGTCAGGGTGTGCTGTGAAGATCAGGATGAGTCATTTGCCAAGCTCATGAAAATACAGGCACGTTCACTTGTGACAAGGAGAGAAGCAAAGGAAATTTGCTTTGACCCTCTAAAGGATGCTAATAACTCACTACAGCCTTCTGTTTCAGCCAAAGTTATTAAGCACTATTAACTCCTGTTCCATGCCTACAATACACTTCCTGACTTCAGCTATTCTTTGTTTCCTACTATTCAGTTTGGTAAAGCTAGTTTTTACATTGCTTGAAGCTTTTGTCTAATTCTGCTATGAGAATTGCTGCAGCTTCTTTTGCTCTGCATATGTTTATTAAACTTTTATCAGGAAATTAAGGAACTTGCTTTGATTCTAAAAGAGATTTATTTACAAGAAAGGGAAATGATATGGGAATTTGTCTTCTTGTTTCTATGTCTGTTGAAAAAAAAAATAATTAAAAAAGCTCAACAGTGTGAAGTTACTGTTTTTCCTAAAAAATCCCAGCTGACTCAAGAATATAAGCTTCACATATGAAAGCAGCTGACCTGTTGACCGTGCCACTTTAGTCCCTATGTATCAAAACTTGGCAGACTGGAAAAGTGTGTCAAATGCCAACTTCAAATTGCCTACTTACCAGCTGTGCTTCTCCTCAAAAGTTTGTTCTTTGAGGGATGCATTATCCGTTAAACAGAAAAAATTACTGTGCTGGGTTTATCAGGAAGAATTATTAAGGCCATGAGCATTTTATGGGAGCTTTGACCTAATCTACATTTCCGTGGTTGGAGCTGCAATTACTCAAACCTTCGTGCATGGTGGCTGTGTGCTGCTATGGTGCTCACAGCATGCAGTTCACACAGAGAGGCACCACCACTGCTCCACTGAGGAGGAATCCAAACAAGTGCTGAGGATGCCTACATTTCTGAGTGCCATCAATACCTTTCGGAGTCAGCGAAGAGATGCTCAGATCCTTACTGGATGTCTCTTGATTGATCACTAATACCCCTAACCAAGCAAACTTCTTGAATATGCACACAACTTGAAAAATATGAACTGTCCCCCTGATGTCAATATACTTACATGCTCTGCCAGACCAGGGCTGTAGTCAAGTCTGAATATATATTTGTACAAGAAGGAGTCACAAGCTAGTTTTCTTTACATTTTTAGCACAGAGTATGGGAACTGTCTTTACTGCTTATATTGCTTACCCTGTGATGTTTTTAAACTTTTTTTTTTCCTGACATCAAGACTGTAAGTACAATATTGTTTCACCAGATTATATTGTGTCCCTGTAAGACCTGGAATAGACATGCAGAAAAACGCAGATAAGATCTTTTTTTTTCTGCTGTCATAAATGCAACTTGTAAAATTTCTGAAGGCATTCATAGAATCATAGAATTCATTGTCCATTCAATGTCCTTTAAAGAAACATTCATCAGAAGAAAATGTCTAAAAAAAAAAGAGTTATGTTTGGGAGGTGATGTTCAAGTCAGGTGCAGCACTACAAACTTTGGAGAAGGCTGTGGTGTATGATATTAAAAATTAGAAAATGTATAAGCATATAAGATCATTATTAGTATCTGTACTTCCACATACTATTTGAAACTTAAAAATGGACAGTTACAGTGCTTGGAAAACAAAGGCATCACAGTAGAAGCAAAAAAACCCCTAAGCAATATGCTCACAACCATTCTGTTAAATCAGTGACACCAGCTAAACATCTATATGTTTCCTTGACCCTTTGAAAGATCATGTTTCCACATCTGGTGGTGCTTGTCTTGCAGACCATTACCACAGCTAATTGGAAAAGAATGAAAAAAACATATTAGGTTGTTTCTACCAAATCCAAGGGAAAGAGCATGAGAGGTGTTGGGACTCATAGGGGTAAAGCTGCTCTTCTTCCTTCCCTCACTGCTCAGACGCCAGGAGACTTCACTATTTTGAAGGTGTTGGGTGCAGCACATGGTAGCACATGGGGTATTTTTTTGTTTGATTTTTTTTTTACATTGGTTGGACTAGATGATCTTAAAAGGTCCCTTCCAACCTAGGTGATTCTGTGATTCTGTAGCACTTCATGATTGCAAGGCTACATGAAAGAGGAACGGGAGGACATGGGACTGTCAGCACTGCTACTTTGTTCCTGAAAACATACAGCTTCATGATGCCTAGATGTTTCACTTCCTTGCCAATCATTGTTTCCAATAGCAAACACTAGGTGCCATCAGGTGTGTTATAAAGCCAAACCTCATTCTATTCCAGTGTATTTATATAAACCTCAGCCTCTAGCATGGGTGACTACAAAACATGAATGTGCCGCAGTGTTCAGAAATGGGATAAATTCCACCACAAGACAAGAAGTCACCATGACTCTTGGTATTGTGGCAAGCATCTAACAAGAGAACCCCAAGGCTGGGGTACAGCAAGGTTAGGCTCTGACTGTCAGTCCTGAATTCTGCCTTAGAGCACACTGCTGTTGTGGGGACTGTCCAGATTGGTGGGCACAACACTCATTCCTTTGCACAAAACCAGAGATCCCATGAGTACAGATGGCTAGAACCACAGCTTTTGTGTAAAGCTGGTTACATGCAGAAAAATGACAAACAAGTAATTCCCACACAAAATAAACCCTACAAGCAGAACTGTTCCAACCCAGTTACTGGTTCAAACTAGCCAATGAATTTGCCTTACATTCCCTGTCACCCCGTGCCTGCTTTCCATAATATGGCACAAAAAGAGTCTTCTGCTGGCACATCTCTTACTGGAAATAGGGAATCTTTCCTGAGAACTATAGAGTATGCCAGAAAAGCAAACAATGCTTTAACCAATATGGATATTCATGTTGGAAAGTAGATTTGAAGGACTGCACTCTTCTAGCCAGAGAAGAAAACTAGTCTGGTCAGGAGTGACCCTGACTGCACACACAACAACTATTTAAGTGGACTGTGAACAGTTTTAAATGACTTAAGTGATTGCAGGCCACCATTTCACAAAGTGAGAATCAATGAAAATAGCCAAAAAATAATTTGCTAATCTCTAATTCGAGAGAACAACCTCCTGCTCCCTGCCTGTGCTGAATTGCTGATGACACACGAGAAAAGCCCTGGTGATGGGCTTTGTTTTATCAGATGGGCAGGGTCATCAAAATCTGCGGAAGTACTCGTGAGAAAAATGCGACTGATGCCAACGGGTCAGCGCTGCAGCAACCAGCCACTCTCCAGAGATCTCTTCCTGAAGCACTTGCCTGTCCTGTCTCAGGATAGTCCAGCAGAAGGAAAGCCTAACAGCTTCAAGGAGACATCTGCACTCCTCTGAAACACAGCGAAACTTCCTGTGCAGGTGGGGATGTCATGTCAGCCAGTTCCTTGGAAAATAAGGGTGATGTGGTCAGAGTAAGCAAGGCAGAAAATAAAGGGGCTGTTTTCCTCCCTGGAAACTGGGCTGCTGGAAGGTTATTGCTGTTTTCCCAAAGAGAAAAATCTTAATTTCATTATTTAATTTTTATTTATATAATTTAAATTTCTTAATTTTATTATTTGTTTCATGTTCCACAGTTCCTTGTTTCATACAGCTATTTTAGCAAAGAACTTGGATCCCTCTGTGTGTATGTACATTCATACATGTCTATCCATCAGTATGTTTAAAGAGGTATTTTCATCAATGTGAACACTGGAGTGATATTTTGATTACGCTAAAGAACGGGAATTCTTTTATGATTGCAGTGGGATCTGGAGTTAACCAGAATCCAGAAACATTAATAAAAGTAAAGATATTCTGTAAGCAGATTCTATATCACATTTTCATATTATAATTTATTTTCTACATATAAATATAATATACATTATATTATTATATTATATTGTATTATTATATTGCTCTCAATGCAGGTTTACAGACCTGCTACTAAAACAATAAACTGATATTAAGTATAACTTTTCAGAACTTGTTCTAGCTTCATCCCTCCTAAATTTAGGCACTAAAGGGGAAATGGAAATACAATGACCTTAGACCCTTTGGTAGTGAGTGGAGAGAGACAGGTACCTTTGGAGAGTGTTTTAGATCTGGAAACCACTCTTTTCTCTATCATTTGTAAAGGGAATCTAAGGAGAGGAGACTCTTCACTAGGAATACCACCCACAAGCACATTCTTATTAACTGCTGCAATTCTTTTATCAAACTTGTATAACTTGTTCTCACCTTTTCCCTCATTTCTACCTAAACACGCTCATTGCTGGCAGTGAGTGTGCAGCAATGCCCAGCTGTCTCTTCTTTTCTTTAAAAAAAATTTGCCTCTGCATTTCTCCTGTTACAAGGTTGTCTTTCTTACTGAAGATTGTAAGTCACTGATCCTTAAATAGGAGTTAACTACTTACTTCGTATTTCATAAAAATCAAGACATCATTAGTCTTCAGTTCTGGTCATAAACGGCACTAGAACAGAGACATATGAACTTGGACTTCATAAAACAACCAGACTTTATGGCTGAGGTCTACAGGAGATAGATATTAACCTGATCCTGAGGAAAAACTCTTTCTTTTTTTGGTCGTATTTGTTTGAATTCTGAGATGGGATTTCAAAGCTGATAGAGGAAGTGTTGCAATCCCTCTATCAGACTCCCGTAGGCTTTTTTGGAACTGCAAGTATAACTTCAGCCCAGCAGGAGTTTGGAGAGGGAATGTGATGCTTTCGCCTTCAGCTGTGAGAGGATCTTCTCACTTCTTATCTACAAAGCTGAATTTATCAGTTCCCATTTATTTGAAAATAAAGTACAGAGGTCAGATAAATAGGAGACTGCGGACAAATCCCATCCTTGCACAGACCCACTAACATCTATAGCACAGCTCCTTGATTATGTTGAATAAATTTGGTTACGAGTTTTATCAATTAATGTGCTCATTAATGGGGGGATAGTTGCACTGAAATTATTTGTCTTTTGGAATGCTAATCTGATGACATAATTTCTGACAAGAATGATATTGCATAAAATTCAAAGTTTGTTTTGAAACTATTAAAAGACATTTTCGTAAGAAATCTGCCAGTAAAATAAAAAGGGACTAACAAAATTAAACCTGTCTCCCCAATAAATCAAATGAAATTAAATGGCATAAATTCTCTTTCATCTTCAAAATAACGAATTCTTTTCAGTCTAAGATGGTATTGATGATGACTACTGTTGTTCGTCTAGAAAAGAGAGATGGTAGTTCTGCATCAAAAAGCTCAAGAAATTTACTGCCGATGTAGATTTCATCCTACTGTCTGTTTACTACAAGAATGTTTGAGAGCTGTGGGAAATACAAACTTAGTTTAAAATGATATCTCTCTCCAGTTTTCCAGAGATCGCAAGTTTTACAGAATCACCCAAGTTCATTTATATTTTCTTCTCCCTGTTGCCTAAAATACAACAAAGATCAAATTCTTACTGGGGACCTCATGGGCAGACCACTCTATTATATTCCTTTTCCCTCTTTCCTCTGGAGAGTTTTGGATTTCAATAATTTATTTTTTAAGACATCCATACTCTCTTCTACAGCAGATGGTATTTCTATCCATATAGTGGACTAAAAATTCTAAAATAATTTCAAATTGTTCTTAAAGTTTTCTAATATATAATCTGAATTCCATTGAATTTATAAGAAATGAAAAGTATTTTTGTCCTCTGAATCTGAGATCGTGTCCAATAAATTCTAACAAAAGGAAGATCCATGCTGAATCATTGGCTCTCTCCCCATGACCACCAAGTGAAGATTTTCCTATGGAGTTATGACTCACGTTCATCATGCTAAGCAAGAAGGCAATGCATAAGGCTTTAATAATACCATGACCTTAAATGCAAACACATTTTTTTGAGAAAGAAGCATTCATTAGGACAAATGCCATTATTATCTGTAATCTTACGGACATTCAGAAATTCCAAGCCTGGGAACTCCTAATTAATGTGCAAGAAAACCATTTTTCAGAAGTCTAAGACCTCTTTCAGTCTTCATAGAAACCTCATAATAGCTCAAGTTTTTAATCTCTCACTCCTAGACTAGCCTTGGAAGAGGTATTTGAAACAGAATTGCATCATGTGGATAGCCAAAGTCAAACATGCTGTCATGTCAGAGTCATAGCCCTCAACGCCTTAGCCCTCCCATTGGAAAAGAGCAGGGAACGAGGCCTGCTTTCCTTCCAGGAGGTTCTCAGGTGTGAGATGGGTGATGCTCTGCCTAGTCATCCCTCTGCGCATCTTATGCTGTGCTCAGTGCAACAGGGAGGGACCATAATCATGAAGCATTAAATAAAATGGCAAACTGCTTTTAAAAAAACCCCTCTCTTTTTATTAGAAAGCAGCAGAAATTGTAAATGGCTATAACAAGGTGGAGTAATACTTTCCTCCCTAATGCCTACGTAAGGGTGCTATGGTATTTGTTAACATCTGACTAAAAATTCCAGACTTTTCTTTGCAGTGAGATGCACTGCCCTTAACTGCATTAGCTTTAAGCAGAAGGCATGAATACCTAACTGTTTAAAACTTGGTACAAAAGCTCTGCATCCTTACATCTGCAGCCAAGTACTGGATTTTTTTTTTTTCCAGAGAGAAAAGGACTCTTATGCAACGAACAGCAGATAGACACCACTTGTTTTGAAACAAAATAATAAGCATGTTCTGGATGGTAGACCAGGCACAGGCCTTTCTTTCTGGCACACCACCGTAGGAAAAAACTATCATCTGGCTGCAGATGTGACTACACCTTTGGTCCTCAGTAGTCCCAAGGGAGTGGACTTTGCAGGGCTGGCTGCAAAGTCCATGCCCATCCTGAGCAAGGAGATACTGAGAAGCCCAAGCTGCAGCAGCACCGTCTCCCTCCTCTGCTTCTTTGAAATTCAGTAAACTTTGTGCAGACTTGACCAGAAATACTTTGAGAAACTCTGAACTCCAAAGAATTGGGAGGCTGTAATTTAGCCATACTCTGGAAAACATAAATATTGTGCTGGGAAACTGGAAGAGCAAAGGCTGAACTTCAGTCACCTTCATGTGAAACCTCCATCATTGGGGAACGAATGAGAGAGACAAAACCATCAGCTTTCTATTCTGTTTGTGACATCTCGTCACACATAAATAAAAACTGTGGGACCCAAGTAGAATCATCCAGCAAAGGACATATGAAATAGACACAGCTGTGTGGCAAAATAGCTGTATAATCACCAGACTGACTCCCGGAGACTCCCAGATGCACAGAGGCTGTTTCTGCCTCGCTAGATTCCCTCCTTGCCTCCTGCATGACTGGCCAACTTCTCAAGCCAGTACCTCAAGGCATGGGGCCACCATTGCACACTCTCCCCCTGCCAAGGTGACGCAGGAGGGCAGTTGTGTGAGGAAGAAGCTCCTTCCTTGCTGTTCCCTGCTGAAGGAATTGGAGCAGGAAGGAAATTCTGGTGATTTTACTAGATCGTGCTTCCTCCAGCACAGAGCTGCCAACGCTGTTGTCTGCGGACCTCAGGTTCAGTAAGGCCTCCTTTTCCATCCCTCTCTGGACAGAAATCCAGTCTTTCACCCACTTTTTGGGAGACCTCCCAGCACTGAGCTCCCACTTGGTAACTAATTTGAAGATAAACCGTAAGCAAAACTGAGGTCACCAATCCCTTTGGAATGAAGCTGCTCCATGTGTCTAGTTTACATAAAAGAATCTCCACTGGGTCTCTCCCTCCTGCCTGGGTCCCTCCCCTATTGCTGCCGGCACCACGTATCTGCTGCAGAGGAAGCTGTGCAGATGCTGTGTTTTGCACATCAAGGGAACACGTCTCCTGCTTCTCACAAGCAAGGGTTATTTTTAAAATGTGCTATGGGAAGTATTTGAATGCAGACAACACTGAGGCCTTTTAGAGAGCTGCTTACAGAGCAGATTCCTCGTTCTCTGTCTAATCATTTCTATTTCATGGCTGACTGATTTGTCCCCAGTTTCCATGCTGTTGTGCCTCATAGTCAAGTGGCAAGAAATGTATTAAATGCTGGGTAAAAACCACAAAGGTTTGAATCTAGAAAAATGCAATGGCTATAAACAAAACGGAGCTAAGCCTGAACCAGATTTCTGGTGTTACAACACTCCTGAACTCTTCTTTCTCTCTGAATTTCAGTACCTGACTAAGACTAGAATTTTTTACACCCAGCCTGGAGCTGTTTTGCCTCTGAAGAAAGGCAGATGCATGACAGAACCACAGGCTGATGGCTAAAGCAGGAACTGAATCTGTGTATCTCCACCCCAATCCAAGCCTGTCCCCTAGGTACTGAGGTCTGAACTTTATTGCTACGTCTAATAGGCTGAAACTGAAAGCAGTGTCCAAATAAAGTCAAATTGTGGCAAAATTCCTCTCTCTACTTTTCAGGTTGGACCTATCCAAGACATACTTATAAAAAGCAATGTAATTCTTATTTATCCTTGCAACGAGACAGAAAAATATTGCTTTACAATGCCCAAATTTTTTTCAAATGCTTCTGGTTTTATGATGCAAAATAGATCCTGTCTGACTAACAATTCATTTGATAAATTCCTGTGTCTTGATGTGACTACGTGCACTTCCAGGAGCTTGCTTGCTGGCACAGGGGCAGTACCGGTATTCTGGCTGTTTGCTGGTTTTCAATGAATGTGTTGGTTCACAATTATTTCAAAAGGACAAACTGAAAAGCTTGTTTTTTTCTAGTCCTATAGTTCTTATTTTTCAACTTTCTTTTAGATGATTGGACATAACAAACTTTCTTAATCATTACCCCTGTGGGAGGCAGAGAAGGCAGGATGGGCTTTGTATGCTTCAATTTCTTTTGAGTCCATTAGGAGTTTTTTCCGTCAGTGGTCTCTCTCTTTTCCCAGCAGGATCCTTCTTTCCCTAGTTAAGTTGTGGACACCCGGATTCCGAACTTGCTTGGGGGCTATGACTCATCCTCAGAAGGTTTGGTTGCTTTGGGGACTTCTTCTGTTGATGTACGCAATAAGCCATGATGCAGTTTCATTCTTCAGCTCTTGCATTCCCTCTCTACTCAGCTACTCCTCCATGGGTAGAAAAAGAAAGAATTGATCTCTTTCTTTTTAAAATCAACCAATGCAAGGGAAGTTTAGCATTAGGTACACTGATGATCTTTTCCTAAGCAAATAAAAACTTTATGCCTTTTATTTTCTAGATCACAAAGCTGATAATGGCTCCTGAAAGATATAGCCTGCTCTAAGAGAAAATTCTTATCATGATGGCCAGTCATATTCATCAACTTCAAACTGTGTTGAAGTCAGTGGAATTTAAGGTTACTCGGAATACCGCTATATTGCCTGCCCATACCATGAATCATTTTACTGACATACATTCAGGAACCAGAGTCCAACCTTTTGATTCTCTGGAAACAATGTGAATATTTCTCTTTTCCAATAATGGGTCTTCCTGACCAACAAACATAGTGAGCTGCACACACTCTGACTCTGCTGGACACTAAATAAGCCAGTTAGTGGCTTAGTCACCCACTACAGCTGGCAACTCCTGTTTTTCCTAGGTTCTGACAAGCTCGGATGACAGCATCCTCAGTTTTCACACACACACTATAAAATTGGTCTGCTAGGAGAAAGATTTCTCTATGAATTTTTTTGACTAAAGTGACTTCAAGCAAAAATCTCCACCAATCTTGATTTGTCAAAACAGTCAAACTTGAACAAAAAAAAAAATCTAGCCAAGGGCACAGTTAGATTTTGCCTAGTTTGTTTCCATTTATCATCTCTTGAGGGAAGGAAAAACACTAAGGAAAACAAAACAAAACAACGAAAACAAGGAAACCAATCTAAACGACCATCTGATTTTGCACCCGCTTGGCTTCGGGGGGGTGACCTGTCCCGCAGGCCATGCTCCGCAGCGCGGCGAGCTCAGACCGCACTGGTCCGGTGCCACCTCCCTGCCCTGAGGGAAGGAAAATCCCTCAGCCGGTGTTACACACGGTCACGCAACTTTTTCCCCCCCCGCTCCCGGCGGGATGTCCCGGCTGCAGGGGCTGACCTGTCGGCAGACAGCTGCAGGAACCCGGCGTCGGGGCGGCCCTGTCCCCGGCGGGATGCCGCCAGCCCCCGTCCCTGCGGGGGGCGGCCCCGCAGCGCCCGGTCCCGCTGCAGCCCCGGCGGGGGAGCGCAGGGACAGCCCCCGCCGCGGGATGCGCTCCCGATCCTGTGAGCTGCAAGGAGCTCCAGCTGTCCTGAACCTCTCCCCTGCACCCTCTTCTCTTTATTTACAAGAAGAAGATAAATAAATTAGGAACGTATCTTCTAGCCGCCCCCTTCCCCCCCCCCTCCGGTCCTTCCCCTCCCGCAGCAGGTGGAGGGGAGCGGTTGCGGGCTGCTGTCGCCCTGGCAGTTCCCCGCGTCCTCCTCCTCAGCAGGAATCGTCCCGGTCCCCCCTTACCTTGACCACGTCGTCGTTGAGGTGCTTGGGGTCCCGGTTGACCAGGTCGATCTCTTTGGTGTGCACGTCGTGCACCGCCTTTTCGCTCAGCTCGTCTGCCATCATCTTGTTGTTGGGCTTGTAGATGTTGCCCTGCTCCCTGATGGGCGCCGTGTAGAGAAAGCCCTGCGAAGCGGGAGAGGGAGAGCGGGCGGGAGGGGCGGGCTGGGGGGAGGCGGCCGCGGGTCCCGGGGGGAGCGCGGAGCGGCTGCGGGGCGGCTCTCGCCCCGGCTATTTAACCGCGGCCGCGGGGCGCACACCACACCCCCGCGGTACCAGGCACGGCGCTGGCTCCCGATCCCGACCCCGATCCCGATCCCGATCCCGCCGCCAGGCGTCCCCGACCCCGCACCGCCTGCGCCCGGCCCCGCTCCCCGCAACCTTGCCCCAGGGCGGAGCGCGGCCGCCCCTACGCGGGGAGGGGGAAGCCACGGCCCCCACAGGCAATGCGGGCAGCGGCAGCGCCCTCCCCGTCCTGCCCTCCCCACGCCGACAGCCCCGTCCTGCCGTCCCCACGCCACCAGCCCCGCGCCACCCTTCCCCACGCCGCCCTCGCCACGCCGCTCGCCCCCGTATCGCCCCGCTGGCGAGGAGGGGAGCAGGGAGCCTTCCACCCCGGCGCCCTCCCCGCACTGTCCTCACTCTACTGCCCTCGTTATTCCGCCGTCCCCGCGCGGCCACCACCGTGCCCCTTCCACCCCGGCTCCCTCGCCGGAGCGCCCTCCATATACCGCCCTCACCCGGGACCCGGCTCGTCCGTCTTCCCCCCGCCCGGGTCTCCCCTGCCCCGCTCTCCATAGCCCGCAGGTGCCCGCTTGTCCGCCCCCCCACCCCCCTCCCCGCCGAACTACCCCCGCGTCCCGCTCCGCTGCGGGACCGTGGAGCGGGTGGCCGAGCCGCCGCAGGTACCCGGCGGGGAAGGCGGGCGGGCGGCGGGGGAGCCAGCGGGAAGATCGGAGCGTCCCGGCTCCGTCCCCTCACGGTCGGTCCTACCTCCGAGTCTACGTATTTGGTACCGGACATGCTGCCCCGAGCCGGCCGGCCGCTCTGCCGCGGGTTCCTCTGCGCTAGAACCCCGAAGGAGCGGAGGCAGGAGGGTCCCGCTCCGCGGAGCGCCCGGCCGGGGGGAGGTAGCTGCGAGGGAGAGGGCTGGCCGCCGGCCAGGGGCTGCTCCCTGCCTTTGCCTGGGGTGGATGACAAGCCGCCGTAGGGCCCGGCATAAGGCTGGGGGTGGGAAGGGAAAGCAGCCCTGCCCCGGCAACCTGGAAGCGGGCGGACCCGGTGCCGGATGCTTGGGCCACCCCCCGCGCGGGGACAGGGACGCGAAAGGGACAGGGGCACCCCCTACCCCTCCGCGCTGCTCTCCCCTCCCTGCCCCGGCCGCCCCCGGTCCCCGTCGCTGGGCTGCGGGGGGAGACGGTGCTGGGGGGGGGGGGGGGGGGCGGGGGGGCGAGCAAGGAAGCAATGAGGAGCTGGAAAACTTTAGTTGGGTTTCACGTCCAGGGCGAGCGAGGCGTTTGCAGGGCTCCCTGTCCCTGTGTACCCCCACCCCCAGCATTGACAGTCGTTTACACGAAGTCATCGCTGCCCCAGGAACAATCGTGGAAACTTGGACATCCTTGGGATGAAGAAAAAGAGATTTTTGCAACTGGTTCATGTCAAAACTATGCAAATATTTAACAGTTCTGCACTTAAACCGTGCTATATTTTTTCCCGGGAGGAGACTGACCCATGCATGTCTGCTATGCACATTAACTGCTGGGATTTACTTCTAAAGAGGCATGGTGGGACACATGTGGGACATTTCAGCATGCTCTGCTTTCAAGGTCCTTTGTAAGCACAGGGGAGTATGTTGGTGTAAAAGCTACGAGGATTCATCACTGTAATCAAATTGTTCAGATAAGGGTTACAATTGCACTATATATGTTTGTAAACATAGATGTATAGTGCCATTGCAGCCCTAACCTGAACCATCTTGCATGAGCTATATTTTGCCCTATTTTTCTTTTTTTTAGGGGGTGTGTGTTTGGAGCAGTCAGTTTTCTGTTAGGAAATCAGACCATTGTGAAAGATTTATAACATTAACAAAAAAACAGTGATCTTAGCATTATGCCATTTAGCACTGAATTGCAGCAAGAGAAGTAGAAAATTCTTAACTGGGGTATATTTGGCTTTGGCAATTAAACAGAGAAATGCCCTCAAAAACACCATTGGCTAAGATGGATGTAGGCTCCACAGATATAAATAACTGCACCTGTTGAAAACACGGTCCATGTAGACATGTCTTACTGATATGGTCATCAGTTAGCTGTGAAATTTCTTCAAGAATTTATATTGCTCATAACCTTTAGAACAAATGCTTTGGATGGATGTTTTCCAACTTTCCAAGTCAGTTGTAATTTTTAAAAGTAACTTTTTTATTGATGCAATAATTCACTTAGGCCATCATTAAAATATCTTCGGCTGTCCAAGCATTTCAGTGTGTGCATAGAGTGAAATGGGTAGATTGAAGGAGATAGTCTCTGCAATTTTTCAACCAATCTGAAGAAAAGCCACCGTGAGACATCTTTGTTTTCATACTTAGGAAAGCTTTTCAATTAGTCAGTGTCCTGCACATAAATCAGAAGAGTTAGACCCATCATTCAGTATTGCTGCAAATCTCAAAGATGACTAAAAAATAGAGATATATTTGTTAGTTTGAAAAGGCTGGATTAGTCCAGGAGTGGTTTCTGCAGAAACACAGCTCCCTTTAAAATGTATTTATAAATCACTAAAATAAATTTCTGAATCACGCAGCACTACTGCAGCTAGCAGAATAGGAAGCTGGCCAAATTTAGATATTTTATGAGGCAAATTCCAGAATAGGCTGCTTATATAGCTGAAATGAACCATCGCATCCGATGAATCTTGGAAGTGCTCACTAGAACATAACTGACAAGAAGACAGTCTCCAGAGAAAATGGCACAAGTACTACTAAGCTGTAAGAGTGAGGAAGTTACATCTAGAGATGGGTAGGGTTAGAGCCATGGCCCATTGCCTCTAGCCTTGCTGTCTGAGAAATGCCCACAAACTCAACACCCAGATACTTGGCATGGGTGCGTGCAGGAGTTCTGCTCCCATTACATACAAGCAGTATAGCTCTGCTGGAAAGGCCCTGGAAAGGCTTACAGGAATCTTCTGAAACTGAAAAGGTTATGGTCCCTTCTTACTTACTATGAATGGATTGTCTAGAGGTGGCCTAAAATTTGCCAGGGGGTCCCCAAACTGGGCCTTGGAAATGCCACCCAAAATATTTTATCTTTGAGCTGTCCTGTGTCTTTAGTAGCTCAGGTCACCTGTTGAACAGGAATATATGCTACTTTGGCTGGCTACCTCACTGCCTTTCTTCTTCATCATACCAGCCTTAGGTGTTTTGTGCATAACTTAAAAAGTTTATTGTGCTCCAAAGTCTTGCTTTAACTGAACTTTCAAACCTCAAGATTTCCTTAATTGAGAACTTGGCCTAAACATGGAGTAAAGTGTGTGCGAAGGTATGTGTTGTTCTTCCTGTTTGGAGAAGAGGAAAGGCTTGGTACGAGTAGGAAACATTTTTTCCCAGAAGCCAGTGCAAGAAAAGGAAAAAAAAAAAAAGGATTGGACAAAATTCTTACAAAAAGTGTCATAAAATGACTCATGATACCGAACTGAATGTGCATGGCTGCTCACTGAGTGTCTTTGTCTAGTATCAAACACTCCCTCTCCCTCCACTCCTCCACCCATCCCCTCTTTTTTTTTTTTCCTTTTTTTTTTGAACTTGTGTAATTATTCCACTTACAGTATTAGCAATACTCCTGTTACATTCCCATGTCAGCAAGATCAGAATCAGCCCCGGGAAACCATATTCTTTATGGATGGTTTCAAGAGCAGCGAGGCTGTTAGGCTGTAGCAAGCAGCCCGCCTTACGCAGGGCACTTAAAAACCTGAGGCTTAGGGGAGGGAGATCATTGCTTTTTTTAGTGTCTTCTGTCCAACTGCTTAAGCACATCCTTTTATGCGCATTTTTGGGTGCTTTGCTGGCTGGCTGAACGCCTGAGCTGCCAACACTGTTGGTTGGGAGCTTTTATCAGCCCTGCTACTGCCTGATAATGAGCATTGGGGTGGGTTTGACAATGTAGGCCGTTTTCACTCGTTCCATGATTTACAGGCTTGTAGTCCTGGAGGATTCATGGTGGTCATCCTGTCCCCCTGTCGGCCCTCCAGTGTTTCTTGTAAGTTACTGGATCAGCATTTTTCCATTCACTGGTGCCCATTGCCACCAGTATGCAGGACTGCACTTGAACGCAGTCAAAGTTCCTTGTGTCAAAGGAGGAGTCATACCAGCAGAGATGCTGAGATCTCTTCTCATTCCTTCTTTCTCACAGCCTCTAGCTAGGAGTGGTTTCCTTTTATATGGAAGCGCTGCTGCCATAACACATTTCACAGTAGCCTGAGGGCTAGGAGAAGTAATCCAATGCTTGAGAGACCCAAAATCCATTTTTGCTTGTCTGAGGTGTGCTAATGCATTTGGACTCATTCCTGGGAAAGTGTATTTTGGGAATTTCCCTGTTCTTCTGATATGCAGCAGGGTATTTTGAGGGGTCCATGGCAATTCTTTTTTCATTCTGTCTGGGCTTGGGTGCCAGTAAGATGCCAAGTTGCTCAAACAAAGGCAGTTCTGGGCATGACCAAAGGAAATCTGTAGGTACTGAGGGGAGGTTATGTGAAAGGAAGGTAGTTGAGACATGTTCCCAGTTGGGTGGCAACTGGGCAGGGATTACTGCTTTGGATTTAAATGCCTGGCTCTCATCTTAGTCCTGTGGTAGGTGTGTACATCTTTTATAGAGCTAGTCCCTGTGGGTCTCCATTGAGATAAGTTGTAACCACCTTGGCTGGAAAAGCAAACATATTGAATGCTTCAATTCTGCCAGACCTTGCGCAAATCAAGTCACTCTTTGTTCAACCTTTTTCAGTACCAAATTCCTTGACAAACAGTGAGTTGGACTCTACGAGTACAGATCAATGTCAACACTAGTTCTAGTGTATTATTAACTCCTCAGGTGTCTTCTAGAAATATCAGACTGTGAGAACTGGGCTCATTAATGGGACTTTAAGACCCACTCCTTGAGGGCTACATGGGATGGGAATTTTTGTCACTGGAGCTTCGCTTCTAAGTGTTTCATGGCCAATTGTAACTTATAGTTGTAGCATTGTGATAGCTGTGATAAACGTAAAGTAAAAAGCAAGGTCAGGTATGTACATGGGGTGAAAAAGCAGCTCCTATTAAACTGAGGCAGTTGGAAAAATTGAAAAGCTTTCCTTGAAGTTTGAACTAAAAGTGTGACTCTCTACATTATATTCCATTTAGGTGTCTAAAGTAGCACGTGATTCAGTACCTTGTGAAGGGCTCCTTCTTTCTTATGCTTGAAGTTGGAGGGGGAGGTCAGACAAAACTGAACACCTAACAAGGGGGACGCTCACCCCTGGCCTCAACTTGTGACAGAAGTGTGTAGAGAAGAACCATTGCTTACATGAAGCTGGTTGCTTCCATAGGCCTGCCTATTTCTGCAGCAAATGTCACTTTTTATGTAGTAGACGAAAGGAGCCAAGTCAAACCAAACATTTTGCATTAATCAGTGCAGAGTCTTCTCTGGAAGATGATTCAGAGCAGGAACCTATCTTAAGTCCTCTGAATTGCCCCTACAGAAGATATTTTCTTTTTGTCACAATAAACTTAGGAAGATTAGTGTCACCAAGCTAAAATTAGCCTTTATTAATTCTCCTCTCGGTTGTAAATCCCTGTGTGAAGAAAGCACCCCAGTTTTTAATGCATAACTACTGGTTCAGTATACTCACTGGAGGTCTTCAGCTTTCGTTTTCATGAGCACAGTGTACTAACAGACAACACTGGTAGCATGTCTGGTGTTTGACCTTGTCCCATTTGCATTTTTTATTTTTTTTTAAACCCCACATGTATTTTTCCATGTATTTTTAAAATAGAGTTAATGCAGCATAACAGCAATACTTTTATCTCTGCAGGTGGGGGAATGATCACACCCTGTAAAAATAATGGACTTACCATTCTTTGGCTTCCACTAAATATGAGTGTGTGGTCTGAGGTCCCAGAGCTGCAGGGATGTTCTGAACTTTTCAGTGTACGCCTAAACTTTTGAATAGGTGGGAAAAGGCTCCTCATTTACTAATATACCAAAGTTTCTGTCAAGAATTTATTCCAATTTATAAGGAGAAGTAGGGTAGGGAAAGATAAGATACAAATATAAAAGCTGTAGAGTCAAATTTAGAGGGATTTTATGAAATAGCTCTCATAAGGAGGCAGGTTAAATTTCTTTGTGAATGAAAAGAAAAAAGCCCACGAACACAAATCTGGGGTTAATTGTGTATATTGACTGTGATTTTCATGAAAAACAAGATGCTGAAATATTTTACATGACAGAATGGAACCTCCAGCTCATGATTATAAATGTAAGGTCTGCAGTAACAAGAGGCAGGTTGGAATAGGAACATCTCACATTTTTTATTTATTTATCTTCATAACTCTACCATGATGATGGGAAGTCTACTCTTGTTAAGAGCAGTAACATTTTTCCCGTTCTATAGAGGGCAAGAAGATGTGTCAAATTAGATGGCCTGAATCAGGTGCAAATTTTTCTACATTTGTTGCAGACAGTGAGACTAAGTTTCTGGACTCACTTACTTTCTTGCATAAATTCTCATTTGTGAGTTGCTGGTAAGGGATCATCTGCCATGGTTTATCCGTATTTCCAAGGAACCATAGACGAAGTTAAGGAACCTACCCCTACATCAAAGATCACAGTTCAGTGCCAGTGCCCATTCAGTCCCTGCTGTCCAACAATGCTTTTAACAGTATCAGCTGTGTCAGAGCTTTGGGATGTCTGCTAGAACTACCAAATCCACAAAATCCAGGGAACACTTGCCAGCCAGAGTTGCCCAGGGCAGATTCACACCTAAGTATTGACGAGTCTGTATGTATGCACGCTTCCTTCCACTCATTTCATGGATGAAGATGCCAGGCATCTAATACTTTACCCTAAGCCTAATAGTCCATTTGGTATTTTCTTATAGTAAAAGCACATCTGTTCCAGAGAAAGAAACTGCTACAAAATATGTAAGAAAATCACTGCTTTAATTACTTCATTACAAGCTCACTTGAGCCTCCTAACAGCTAGAGAAATGGTGAAAAGAACTAATTAATGAGAAGCATAAATCAAAATAAGAACAAATCAAAGCATTCTGCTTGATTGTCTGCAGCAGCTAGAGCCAGATGACTTCAGTAAGCTATTTAAGAAAGGATATATCTAGTAGTGCATGACCTAAAATGATACATTTTTCTCTAGGGAACGGCCTCATTCTCAAAGTTTGGATCCAGACCCCAGTTCTCTCAAAGCTTAGGCTTTTATAGGGTTCCTTTTAGACACAAGGCCTAGTGCTGATTGATCTTTTTATTTTATTAATTCATCAAGGGGACATTTTTTCTGTGGAAAATGTCTTTGTAAAAATCCTTGGACGTTGTGAAAGAAAATAACTCTCAAAAGAATTCAAGCCTAGCCTGATTGATTTTTATTTTCCAAAGAGATATTTCCATTTTTAACATAAGAAAGGTGTTTTAAAGTGCAAATCTGAACAGGAAGATAACATCTTGCAGAAGTAAAAAAAAAAAGTAAAATTCCAGAGAAGTTTTCCATGGGCACTAATCATTAAGATCCAGTTTTCAAAAGCCATATGAATCCCCCTCTAAATGGCACAAATGGTAAAGATATTTGTCGAAACATTTTTAACGTAGATAGAGTGTCAGCTAGCTTCTGTAGGCCAATAAGCAAGAAAGGGAAAATTCTGCAGCTCATTTGCATTTCCCCTATGAAGAATTAAGCACTTTTTGAATGCAACCGAAATTCAGCACCAACAGACTTGCTTTAGAGAAAGCAATCATCCTGCATGGGCTTAATTACACACAGAGATACATTATTTTCTACTTTAGGTAAGTAAAATGCAATTGATAATAGTGGAACTGCATTGATGCTCATCCATTTCCTTTCCCTCTTCCATATTCCAGAAGAACTGCATAGTATTCTATGCTGTTTGGTTTATTAAAAATTGAAAAATCAGAAAAGATAAAGTTAAAAACAGTTAAAAGCTGACATTCCATTATTTTATTATATTCTCTTGTTTGATAAGAAATCTGTGACATCATTTTAGAAAATAACATTTTAAATCTTACAAGCATTTTACAATTGCAACTCATCATCTGTATTTAAAGAAAACAGCAGCATAAGCCCATCAGAAGACTAATGCAATATTAATGTACCTCTGCATATGTTCCGTTATTCTGGTTTACAAACCCATATTAGGTGCAGAAGGAAAGAAGAAGGGATTTTTTTATGGGTTAGGTTTTGAAGCAGTAAAGAAGCGACACGGAGAGTCAAGTCAACAGGTGAGCAGAATTAGACAATGATAGCAATCACACTTACTTGCCCTCTATAAGAGCTTGCTACTTAGTTAAAGTGCCAGCATAGTGTCTACCATTTTAAATATCACAATGTTCACACAGATAATACACAGAAATAGGCAGGGTTGCATTTACTACACCCCATTTTTAATAAAAATACTTTTCTCATAACAGGTTATTTCCAACTCTTTGGCATAGTATTGTATTTAAATCCTTATAATCTTTGCATTTACATGCAACCATATATAATGGATATACTAGAATTGCACAGCAACACTTAAAAATCTACATAATTTAGAAACCGAAACTGTAGTTGCATAAAATAATTTTTTTTGCAGTAGTGTCTCACTCTTGCTGCCTAGTACTTTGGTTAGAATCCAAATACTATAGAAATAATGCTTCAAAGAAAACTGATCAAGTGCCATTTACAAAGGTACAAAATATACAGCAAAGTTAACCTCGCATTAAATAAAATATACAGATTAGCTGATGTTCCAAATCATTAGCTAACACCTTATTTTAAGGGATAAACTTCCAGGGAGCTCTTCCTCCCCAGTATAGCAGAGTTACACAAAAAGTTCCATTCCCCGTATGCTTATGTAACGAGTCACGGTCATTTTAATTGCTGATAATAAAGGACTGAGTTGATCATTCTGCACAGCGAGGGCCAAAAATGATCCCTGGTAGAACTGCAGTAAGGGCAATGGGAAACCCTAGAGATCTGTTTCACCTAAGCTATCACAGCCTATTTAAATATTTATAGCAATAACGCCAAAACATTATCACTGTGGTGGCTGTTAAACCTCCACGAGAATTCTCCTGTAATCTAGCAATCGACATACCATTAAAATAAAGTGTTGCCAACATACTCCGCGTTTGCTCTGTTGTTAACACAGTGAGCTATGAAAACTGCCTACATATCCTTCAGCTGATCTCCCTGAAAACAAATGAGTTTTAGAGGAAAATAGCGTGTTCCCACTTAAACCAGCCATTGTAATTTAACAGTTTGGAATGAATGGTTAAGTGCTTGTATGTTAGGTTAGCAAAGAGGTACAACACCAGCCACAGATAGAGCAGCATCGTGTCCCTGGCGTTTACTCGTGGTCCAGGCGTATGTTGACCATGGCGAAGCATCGGCCGAGGCTGTGAAAGAAGGGTTCAACGAAAACATCCGTCAGGCTCTTCCATACCGTTTGCACTGAAGGCAAGACCATGAGACAGGTTTTCACGAAAGGCAGCACGATCCTGGAAAAGAGAAAAATGGAAGATTTGAAGATTGCTGCTGATATAGCAAGGGGAAATCAGGGTAGCCAAACCCAAGTGTGAGATCTTATGGAAAAGGAAGTAATCTTATAAATCTAAATCTCTAAACAGGTTGATTTTACATTTTCACACACATTCTCTTTCAATTTTGTTCACTCACAGTCTCACACCTGCACATGCAGAAGCTCCATGGTGCATGTAGTCCTCTGGCCAGGATCACTTGTGTGCAACACAGGGGACAGGAGATACCAGCTCTTTTTTCATCATCTCCCTGCTTCTTAACTGACATCACAGACCATTTTTGGACAGGCCTCTTACATTAGTGAACTTTTGCTGTTTTCCCCCTGCTGCTGGAAGGGCTGATGTACATGATATGCTGCAACCTTAATGCCACCCAACTGCGTCTGAAGAGCAATATCTTCCCCTAAGGATTCATTTGCGCTGTAGGCATATCTGAGTGAGGGTCTTCAGGGCTTAACAGAAACACCACATTCCCCAATTTGATTGACTGGGAGTAGTGCTCTTTATGATCTGTTCTTGCTCGTTTTGTGTCTCTTTTCCCCTCCTGGATCACAAACAGGGAGAGATGCACCTGCACACACACACATCGCCATTCCTCTCTCATTCCTGCCAATCTAACCTTGACCTTACAAGTTGACACAATAAAACAGAAGCAGTAAAGTCATATTTGGTTACATTTGATTACTATAGCACAGACACATACCGAACCTCAGAAAAATGCAGTCTTGCTGATACTGTAAAGATTTTCATTTGTGGGTAAGAAACTAATGCAGAATGAGGTCCAGTCTCCTGCTCAGGGGAAAGACCTTTTGATTGACTCAGGGTGCATACTTGAAAGTATTGTGCCTTCATT
This sequence comes from Scolopax mira, assembly GCA_004320125.1. NCBI lineage: Eukaryota > Metazoa > Chordata > Aves > Charadriiformes > Scolopacidae > Scolopax > Scolopax mira. The sequence continues at coordinate 179,209 of BJBW01002559.1, forward strand.
TCCTGAACACTATAACCATCTGGGGATGCTCTCCTTATGTCCCAATTCCAAAGCATTGTCATTAGTGGTGGCTTAAGCCAAGCATCCTGACAAGAGAGGCGAGCCAGAAGTGCACATATGGGCAGCTCACGAGGGCCAGTGGATACTTGATAATTGACCATACTGGTTTAAGTTATTCTCTTGTCTTAATCACTGGCCAAAACCCCTGATTATTTCACTAAGCTGGATGTTCTTATTTGGGTGCAGACAAATTAAATGTATAAATTTTTTATGTAATAATGAAGTAGTAGTAGGGCAAGGTTTTAAAAAAATCTCTGCGCCATACATAACACATTTATTTCCTAAATTAGGTAGAAGAAGCTATAGGTTCTCTTGATAATAAACTCTGTTCTAGTTTGCTGTTCTATTCAAAACTTAAGATCTCAGTCTTGTGTCCATATAATTCCATTGCAGAACTCTAATTGACTTTGATTGGAACAATGGGAAATATTTAATTTATTATTTCATTATAAGTCTGAAAAATATGTAAGTATTGCGTATTTATAATGAGTACTACTCAGAATAAGCAAATAGAAAAAAAATGTACATTTAAAAATATTTGGAGCTTAGAAATGCAAAGAGTTAAAATGAATTATTTTCAGTGTTTGTTCTCAGCTTTTATCATACAATGCAAGCCATATACTACTATGTCTATACTGCAGTCTAAGCTAACCCAAATGGATTTAAATAAGAATAGTTTTTCTAAAACCTTCTCTTCTTTTGTCTCTGCTGAAACAGCTAGCAATATACACACCATATAGAACTGTGAGCGTCACTGGAATAATGTGCATCTAGTTTTAAACTGAATTCAATAAACTATGTGTTTTACAACACCTGCAGTATCACAGCATATAAAACAGATAATTTCTAAAGAATAAAATTAGTGCTTCATATGTTAGAATACAGTTGATAAACATAAGTAATGCAAAGGTGAAAAAAATGGGTATTTCTCCAAGCAACACAGGAAAAACACCAGAAATGGCTACTCAGCCATTTCAGTCAGCTTATAAAGGCTGTGTCACTGCTCCTTTGCAACCATCTAAAATTAATTTGGCCTGCTTTTTTTTTTCTTTTAAAAATATAACTGAATTGCAGAGAAGCAGAAAAGCTGACATTTCTGTCGAACCCTCTGTCGGCAGGATCACACAAAGTCACAAAATACAAACTAAACAAATACCACACTGTGCAGAAGTACCACAGAAAGATGCAGTGAATCACCAGGATGCCATTAGGGAAGACTGGAAAAGCAGTCATCATACAACTGCTGCAGAGGCCACTCACACAGCACCGGAACTCAACCTCTTTTGGTAATCTTAAATACAACAAATAGAAAAATGTTTTGCTAATGCTTTATCATCTTCTAGCACTTGCTATCCAATTTTATGATAAATGCATGTGGAAACCCACTCTGGAGGAGGAGATGTGAAGCATGATAGCAACCAATGCTAATTAATGTAAATAACTTTCAATTTTAAAATAAAAGTCTACTTAGGCAAGAATTCCTCAAACACCTTTCCTCAGAGAATAAAATCCTCTATGTCCAGGAGAGTAGAAAAACTATTTTCTAACTTTAAAAAATGTGTGTCTATATATGTATCTGCATGCACGTAAGTATGCATCCTGTTCTGTTTAGGATGTGTTATCCCACTGTGCTGCACTTCCAAATCATCAGAGGGTGTGATGTGCCTTCCGTGAAGTAACCAGGCACACTTGAAAAATAAATAACCAAGTGCCATTAGAAACTATGTATTTGTTGTTGTGACCTGTCAAATAAACATTAACATATACATCCTTTACTGCCAGTGCTGTGGGTTTACCCCAATCTGTGCTTCTATTCACGGAGACAGTAAATGTTTGCTTGAGGAATGTCTAACAGTTGGAAGTAAAGTTGGCATATCCCAGGGATATCAACATTTACTGCAATGTTGGTACCACTAGTACACCACTGGGAAGAAAATCAAAATTGTTGAATTTGCCATCTAAGGTGAATCTTAGTCAAGATATTTCAACTACCTATATTACCTCTCATTGAATCTTGCTATGTATATATATATAATAAAATACACATCTTTTCATTAAATAGAAACTTCTTTTGGAAACTCTTGGACTGAAAAGAGAAAATTACCCCATTTTTCACATCCTACCCTATTTTCTCTTTTTTCTGTTCAAGGCATGACACCTACAAAATGATATCCATCAACGTTTCACACTTTTGCTAACATTAATTTTTATCAGCTAATCCTTGAGGGAAGATTATCAAGAACCAAATAGCTCTTGAAAATGGAAGAGCACAATTTAATTTCCACAGATAAGGGTATTTTTAGTTCACAGCAGCTCAACTTTTCACAGAGTTGGGCAATATGGTTTGAGTTGGAGAATTCAATATGGTTATGGTTGGAGAATTCAATATCCAGATTCTTGATTCAAAGCGAAGAACCACATCACACGTAACATTTTTCAAAATGGAACTTCAGACATGTCTTAATGCTATTTTTCAAATGCTGCACCAATCAGTGGTTAAATTACCTAATTCTGTGTATGCACATGCACATGATGATTTTGAATTAGAAGTCTTGCATGGCTCTTCAACACAAACAAGCATTGTGAACAGTTGCAGAACTTCTTGTTGCAACCCACTAACCCTTGGGATATTTATGAGTGAGGCAAGAGATAACCACCCAAGCTTTCCAGGACCCACACATAGTATCTGAAGTGCATTAAAACCAAACATTATCTATCCCAGGACCTGGATAGACGGGAAAGATAAAACTGAAAAGGAACCAAGACAACATGCACCTACTTCCTCTTCAAAAGCCAAGGGACATATACTAGTCACGAATAAAGAGACGCCAGATCATAAAGTGGATGTTTATGGCATAGCTGTGCTGTAATTTCTTTTGATTTCAGACAATCAGTGGGGAGGTGGTTTTGGGGTTGAGTACGACAGCAGTGTTATATAAATGGAGTGGTGAAGAAAGAGGTAAGAGGTGACACATGTCCACATCTATTTCTCTGCACATAAGTCCCTGGCTACATTTTAGCACTGTGAATGTAAGCTCAAGCGGAGAGGAGCTGTGAGCACCTACTGCTCCAGCTGAGGACAAGAACTTAAAGCTGGCTGAGACTTTATGCTTTAGGGCCCATCTCAGATCCAAGACTCAAATTATGGATCCTTAAATGAACCATTGATTCTTAGCATAAATATGCAATATACCAGAACAGTATTCAGAAAAGGCTACAACAAAGTATATATGAGATTCAAGTATTAACTTCCAAGAGGTACCATACATGTGGCTTGGAACAAAGATCAGTCCCTCATCTCTAATAAAGATTGTGGTTTTTCATGTGCTGCCTGGAAAACCAGCAGTGTTCTGCTCATGTTCAAAAATCAATAACCTTAACAGCCTTGATCTGAGGACTTGTTTAGAAGCTTGCTCAGATATTCACAGAAAGATGCTAAGACCCAGTCTTGACAACTTCCATGTTGTGTGGTGAGAGTGACAGCCAGCAGCAAAGAAAAAAAAATGTGATGTAGCCTTGCTATAGCTTGTATATAGGTCACCACCCTGCTAATTGACACAGTTTCAGCTCATCAATATCCTTTACCAGGTATCGTGAAACTGGACTCTAGCTCAAGCAGCCAGTTTAAGGACAGAACCAGAATACATTCCTTCTTCATAGGCAAAAATGAAAATTAAAGCATATTATAACATACTTCTTACTCAGATTTCTTTTTGTTTTCTGTGAAGTCTCACACGTTTTCTTTCTCCTTTAGCAACCTTTTTGCCAGTGAAAAGACCTACGTACCTACTATCAAGTACGAGAGGTGGAACTCATGAAGTGCCCTTGATGCACAAGGAATGCTGAGACGGACTTTTGTGGATTTTTAGCATGCTGACAAAACTGGAACAACATGTGTGACAATCAACAGAGCTTTGTGCCTGAGCACTTCCAAAAGTTGTTGAAATGCTTTCAAATTTAGCCTCAGGAAAGGCTCCCCTACCACAGATCAATATCATCACCTCACTCATTTGGATGATGGCACAGAAGCTCTGATAAGCCCTCCTGCAGGCAGACATGGGAGGGTTTCCCCAGGGTTTTCCCATGATATTTCAACAGCTGAAGACAGAGTTATAATGGAATTCTCTTCCTCTCAAAACTACCCACAAAACTAGGAGTTACTATTTTTTTTTTGGACCCAGTGGAGCTGCATGGGAGCCAGTACCATATGTCTAGGGTCCTTATGCCTCCACTGACTAATGCTTCTGCTATCTGTTCCTCCTATGCTACCCTCTTAAATGCAGAAACACTCAACTCCTTACTCCCATGAAATCTGGAACATGGAGAGCTGTACAGAAGCCAACTCAGTCTCAGTGTGTCCCACCTTTGTATTGGAACAAATCCAGCTTGTGGTTGTGGGAAGACGAGACAGTGCTGGCTTTGGATAGTAGCACTGGATGGAGTCCAAAGGGGTGCAGATAGCACTACCAAGTTACATGATTCTTTCACACCCATCCCAGGTGCAAAGAAGATCAAAATGAATCACTTCTGTACTGACAATGAACACAAGGAAGGAAAATTAGTTTCTGGGAAAGCATGTGTGTTCACAGAAAGTCAAGGGAAACTTTTCAAAATCAAGTGCCACATTCAGGCAATCCTATTTCAGATATACTGAGAACCCACAGTTCCTGAGAGAGTCACTAGGGACTACTTGCATAAATAGAAACTGACCTCTGAGTCCTGATTCAGTGAAACTCATGCCTATGTATCCAGGCTATGAAATCCAGAGACAAGATCATTCTGTAGTACAAAAACTTATTAGAGTCTTAATATATCAGGCATCAATGAATTCTTCCACAGGTCTCTATGCCCACCAAACCCTTCTGCAGTATTGTGGTATAATATAGCACAGTGACAGCCGACAGACCTAAAAGTCTGGGGATGCTATACAGTGTTCATCATAATTTGGGGAGCAGCAGGTGGGCAGCTCTAAACTACATTGCAACTCCTTTAGATATGATGCAAACTTCATGCTCCAAAATTCAAGTTAATCAACTTTTGAAGTGGCTCATTACAATGTCATCAAACGCAAATTCCATTCCACTTTTGAAAACTGAAATCTGCATCCAAAAGATTGCAAACACAGGTTTGGCCAACCAATGTATTCCCATTGCTTTGAGTTTATTTCTCAGATTCTGGATTGTATTTTGTTTTCCTTAACAACTTTGTGATTCCAGTGTTACCCAAGTCAAATGAGATGCCCCACACCCATGTATATGGAAAATCATGGTTTGCAATAATGACGTTGATGATATGCATTCACCCCTTCCCCTGGAGCCTGTGGGATTCTCAGTTCTTTCCTCAACCTCATTCTTTTCCCTGCCTTTCTTCCTTCTCCACAATCATCTGCCTTCCTGGTCTCAAGGTACTCTTCCCTGCTGTTTTGCCAATATATTCTGTTTAAAGTGCACCAGATTTGCTGTGACTTGGGGGGCTACTGTATTTGCCCATGAACCTAGGCCATGGCCAGAAGCAGTTTTCCTGAGCTCAGCAGGGGTGGAAGAGGTGGAAGAGCTCTGGGGCACTGCACCTAGAAATGGCCATGCAACTACCAGATGCAAGGTGGTGACAGTAGATTTTGTGTCAGTAGCAAAGAAAGAGTGATCTGGGCCCTCAAAAGCTTTCTTCAGTCTGTGAGGAAAAAACCATAAAAGAGGCAACCGTACTGAGAAGCGTCAGGTGTAAGTAATATTTCTGCCCAGGTCTTTAATTTCAAAGATACACATTTCAACAACTTAACAAGCAGTTTAAAATCAACAAACAAGCATATTGTCGCTCCAGAAGCCAGCTGAGGCTGGAAGGCATTGTGGTAGGTGCCACACAAATGGTGAAATGGGTTCTCTGCCCCAAGGAACTTACACAGACATGAGAGACTGCTGGTAAAAGCAAGGCAGGAACTGAATCACAGAGAAAGCACTGTTTTTCATTTCTCTCCCTTTAGAAATAAAGCAGATAACCCAAGTCCATCTGACTACCGGTTGTAAAGACGGTGGCCAAGGCTTGAGGCAGGAATGGGGAGTTCTGCTGGGCCCACGCACCCAGGAGCGACTGAACGCACTTACCAGATGTGCAGGCAGCTGAGCACGGCGAAGACGATCCCCACCACCAGGGCCAGCGGAACGGCAAGGACCAGAGTCAGGACCTTGTAGACCGCGTACTTGCTGAGCTCAAAGAGAGCGTGGCTGCAGATCCAGACCTTGTCGAAGGAGTGGGTGAGCTCGGGCTCCGCGATCACATCCTCGAACCCCAGCTGCAACAGGAGGCGAGCAAGCCCTGCCGTTACGCGGGGCTGGGACGAGGGGAGAACGACGGGTACCCCCCCGACGGGCTAGCCCCCCCCCCTCACCGCCCCGCCGAAGGCCCCCGTTCTGGGCCACCGGTCCCGATCCGCGGCCCTCCCCGCCGCCCCGCCGGGTCCTCGCGGCCGCGCTCCGCCGCGCACCTGGAGGTGGGCGTTGAGCCCGCGGGGGTCGCGGTCCAGCTCGTCCTCCGCATACTTCTCCGCCTCCGACAGCGCGGGGCCGCCGCTCGGCGGGAAGTTGTCGTCGTCCATGAAGATGCGGGTGTCCGCCTTCTCCGTCTCCAGCCCCATGGCGCTGCCCCGCCGCTCCGCGCCGCCCGGCCCGGCCCCGTCCGCCGCCACCGCCACCGCCAGCCCCGCCGGGCCGGGGCGGAGCGGGGCTGCCCGGGACACGCCCCGTGGGCCCCGCCGGGGCCGGCAGGAGCCGGGAGCTCCCCGGGTCCACGGGGACTCGCCGCCCGAAGCGGCCCCCGCAGTCCGGCCGCCCCTCGGCTTGGCGACCGCTTTATGGGTCGGGGCTTGCAGCCAAGCTCCCCTCCAGCTGTCCGGGCGGGCTGGGTTTCCCCATTCATCCCAAATCCCCGGCCGGCAGCACCCACCTCACCCCTCACCCCACTGCCCTCCCCGCCCCGTTGCTTTCACTGCAACTTCACGCATGACTGAGATTTGTAGGGGCAAGCGTTTGTGGCATTGCAGCAACAGGCAGCAGGAAAAAGAGTTGAGGCCACCCCACATTGGGCCTTATTGGGTCATATCTGCTGCCCTGGTTGCAGCCATAGGGAGTATGTGGAATAGAAAGGGAGGGAGAACGCTGCTCCAGCCCTCTGATCATATTTGTAGTCCCAAGGAGGGCCACGAAGATGATGAGAGGGCTGGAGCACCTTTTCTGTGAGGACAGGCTGAAAGAGTTGGGCCTGGAGAAGAGAAGGCTCTGGGGATACCTTATAGCCCCTTCCAGGGGCCTACAGGAAAGATGGGGAGGGACTGTTTGTCAGGAAGTCTAGGGATAGGATGAGGGGTAATGGTTTTAAACTGAAGAAGAGTAGGTTTAGGTTATATATCAGGAAAAAAAATACTCGTTCAGAGAGTGGTGAGGCACTGGAACAGGTTGCCCAGAGAAACTGTGGGTGTCCCATCCATGGAAGTGTTCAAGGCCAGGCTGGATGGGGCTTTGAGCAACCTGCTCTAGTGGGAGGGGGGTTGGAACTCCATGATCTTTAAGGTTCCTTCCAACCCAAACCATTCTAGGATTCTATGATTCTAAACAGATGCTACCACTGCCCACCAAAGTTCTCTTGTCCAGCCCCACTGGTCTGTTACCCTCTAACATTGTTTACTTGACTTATACTCCCTAAACTGCCTAATTGTTGCTGCAATAAAATACTTATTGTGCCCTCCTTGGGTTTTAGCTTCACTGTGGAGAATTTATTTCCTCTGTTTTATTTGAGAACATATTTTAAGCCTGAGTGTTTTATATATATATATATATGTATGTATATAAATAAAATATAGCAAGTTGCTATAATGACTTCTAAAAATATTTGATAATATTGATAGGCAGCATGAGCTCATGAGCTGTCAGGAGTACATTCTTGCTGCATTCAATAACTACCATTACCCATCACTCTCAGAAATAGAAATGACATTACTAATCAATGATCAAGGCTTGTTAAATTAGAAGGTAACCGGTACTGGTAATTTTCTTTAATTTCACCCTGCATTAAATTCAGAATAACCTTTGGCTTTGAGGAGCTCACAGGGAAGTGATATAAAAATAACTATGCAAGGTTTGGGTAGGAAATCACTAATACAATGCTCTGGACCATATCACATTGTTCTTGACCGGATAACTTCTGCAGAAAAGCTTCACATCTATGTGTAACTCGTGTTGATGGTTTTTTTCTCCCCCACTGATGAATTTAGTGATACTAGTGTCACGTAAATGGTTTGGATCCAGTGATGTAGCTGTGGCTCATTAAGTGTAAAAGTCTGCAAGTTTATAACAGGTTCGAATGCAAGCAAAAAACAGCGTGATGACTCAAGACATACTTATGACCTGCATTTCTACCCTCCCTGATTCCTCTTTGTTCCACGAGTGGGAGGAATATAAAGGCCAATTGACAGACTTGAGGTTCAGATCTGCCCTTCAGGGTGCTTCTGTCTGGCAACTATTATTTTTTAGCCTATAGATAAGGGGAGCAGAGTCCAGTCCAGAGGCATTCAGCAAGCTCCTGGTGGCTGCTGGGGTCTGGCACAGAAATTTGGGTTTGGTGCTCCAGGTAGGAGCAACCAGAAGAGGATCTCACTACTGAAGTGAGAACATACTGGTTTACGTCAACTACTTTCTACATTTCCCCTCACCAGAGTCATGGATGGGGTGCATCTGCACAACCAGGGAGCTGCTTTTCGACAGCTCTACCCATTTCCCAACCACTCCTACTGCATCTCACTCCACCAGCCAGCTGGAGCACTGAGTCCATAGCTCCACTTGCTCAGCTCCAGCTTTGCAAAAAGCTCAGAGGTGGTTCTTCTTGTTGGATCACCCCAAATCACAGTCTGCCACTGGAGAGTGGTCATGCAATATCAGCCCCCTTTATAAAAAAACAAATAACCCTTTTTTTTAATGTCCATCTGTTTTTTGAAATATGCTAATGTTATAGGTGATAAATGATGTCTGTGAAGACAGGACCATGGGAAATGAAGAGTTTTCCTTTGTAATCTCTGAGGATTTGAAATAAAGTGGTGATGCAATTGCTCCTGAAAGAATAATATTTTTCATGAAAAGCCTGTTTAAAGGCAACAAAAGCTCAAGGTTGTAAATGATTTAGGGTGTTGTTTATTAAGAACGCCTGAAAATGTGCTGTTTTCAATAACTCTGGTACTTATTTTGGAAATGATTTCTGTATGAATTACCAAGTGGGGTTCGTAGCAAAGCCTGAGCAGTGTCAAGCTCTGATCCCTGACTTTTCTGGCAAACGTACAGAAAACAGAGAGGCGTATGCACTGGTCAGTAGGGAGGATTTTTCCAGTTCCCCTCCCCAGGGGTGCCAGGATCATCTTTCTGCCAACATGGCTGGACAGAACAGTTTGAAGGACAAAAGTAAGAGTGGAGAGCAATTACCACAAACAGGGTAGAAACCTTCTCCAGTCTTATATAATGTTCTGTAACATCCTTTGGACAGATTTTATTTTATTTTAAAATCTCTGTAGGTAACAGCCAAAGAATTATACCATATGACATGAAATGTTTGTCTGTGTTTCCACACTTTGGCCCAGGTGTATAGTTCTTTATGGTGCTAAACTTTTACTTAAAATTTACTTTACATCAACTATCAAGGAGCTACAATGTATCTCCACTTTCTATGTGTTTTAACAAGTGGAAAGGTGAAATTCTTCATTATTGCAACTTCTTGGTATTAGAATAGCTTCTCAGAACTTGTTGTGATACAGAATGCAGAAACATTGAACAGCAAGTAGTCTCTCAAACAGCTGGTAATCAAAAGCATAGGCCCAGGAATGGATGATGGATGTGGACATACAGATGGGGGATCCCAAGAACCAAGCAAGGCTGTGGTAGGCTCAATAGTTTTATTACTGTGTTTTCATACACATTATTGGAAAGGAAGTTTTAAGAACCGATATGGAGAAGGACATGAAGACGCATCTTGCATGTTCCCAGCAACTCCTCTGAGGTGTGAAGTGCATCGTAAGGGGAACCAACTCAACTCACATGCAGATTTCTGGAAGAGGAGACTTCTCTGCAAAAAAGTATTCATATTTGTTAGAGGGTTAAGAATGGGTTGGGTCAGTTACATTTACACTCAAACCAATGTATAATTTTATTGAAAAATATGGAGTGAGTTCAATGTTTGTTGTATAAGGATGATCCTCTTGAAGTTTTGAGCACCAGTTTGATAATTTTACTGCATTATATACAGACAGAAACTGTCTTTCCTGACCATGGCAAGGATGTCAGTTATCTACCTTTTGGGAAAAGTTTTCACAATTAGACTTTGCATTTGAGAAAGCTCCTCAGTCTTTGCAACAGGATCATAGATAACAACCAGTTGGGCCTCTATGCTATTTTGCTTGTCTGGATGAATTCAGCTCACAGGGTGTCCTTTTCCTCTTTTCCCTCTCCATTCCCTTTTAAAAAATATTTTTAACTTCATCTAAAAAAGTATCATATCACAATTACCATATAAATAGCACTTTACAATTTCAAAGAGATAAAGGGCAAGGGATCCTATTAATTTATCTTGTCATTTCATTGGCGTTTTAACCAGTGTCTACTTCAAATATGTTATTTTCCTTTCAAGATCAGTATTGAAAATCTTAATGATTTCAGAGGAGCTGTGAAAAGAATCTTTTATTTCATCCTCATATCTCTATGGCGTATCTGGGGAATTCTTCTTACTATAATTTTACAGATGAACTACTGGGGTACAAAATGTCAGATTGGCTCTAAATATTTGTATACTTATAGGAGTGAGGTGTGAAAACTGTGGCTGCAGCCCTCAGCTGCCCATGAGGTGAGGGTGGAAGGGAGAGGCAGCTGCACAGCTGAGATTTCAAGAAGTGAACCAGGCAGTGATAATGGAGTGGTTAAAACCCCTTTTCCTGATTTTTCTTCTGATAAATGCATGCCTGGGTGTAAATGGTGTAAATCCGTATGAAGGAAGCAGGTGTAGTGAATTAAAAATTTTGGGTGGCATTCGGGGATGCACAAGATGTGTTTAAACAGGGCAAAACCTGAAGAACCTTGGAGATTAAAGCGATGGATAGAATCTAGATTTTCTTGTTTTAATAGTGGGCAGATCAAACATTAAGATTTGCCTGATACAGAGAGGTTTAAGCTGCAAACTCTAACATGTTGATGTAGCCCTATCTGTATAAGGAAAAAAAAAACCTAAATGAAATTATTTGCTAGAAGAGTATACATAAGAAAAGAATGATGGGAGACTTTTGGAAAAAGTGACTGCTAATTTGTCACCACTGAAGCAGTGACTCTTGAATTGTTCCATGAAAAAGGATAATTAGGTCCTATTTCTGTGCATGGAAACTCACTTGGTTTGGGTTTTTTTTGTAGTTTTCTGCCCTGTGGAGTGTAAAATTCACTGTTTTCAGTGATGAATCAATGTAAACAAATGCAAGCCACAGCTAAACATTTATATTTATTTTGCTATTTGCTATTATTCAATACTACTGAATTTAAGCCAAAAGCTTCTATGAGGACTGGTTTTATATGTGTCAGGGTGAAATCTGCTTAGAGAGTCAGAGTAGACATGACACCATAAATGCATTCAGATCAAAAACTGGTTGCAGAAATGATTTTAGGATTTTCTGGATTTCTTTTATCCAAGCTAGGTTAGTGGTGACAGAGTTGTTTATAGTAGCTTTCAGCATAGCTGCTGATTTCTAATATGAGAAAAGAGAAAACAGAGTACTCCCATGAGGTCTCCCGAGTTACTGTTTTGATGATTTACCAGTTAGTGCTCAAATGGTCTCCAGTGAGGGGGTGAGAGAGTTTTCTGTTTAATACCAACAATGGGAATACAGTTCCTTGTGAGCAGATGGAGAGCATGGGGAATAGTAAAGGGGCTGGGATCAGACATTTTTAGATATTTCTTTTTTCTTTTCTCCCATCAGTAGAAGTCTGGAAATGTTTTCAGTGTGTTTTCATAATTCATATAATTCATTCTTGTCTGGTTTAATTTTTTTTTCCCAATTTTTCCTTCTTACTGCAGCTTACAGGATGAAATAGCAGAGCTCTTATTACCAGCATATATTACAGAATAAAACACAATGACTCAATGGGGCCTGGATTTGAATGGTGAAATAAGTGATGATCTAGTGAAAAAGGCCCCAGGTTGGGATATGAGGGCTGACTGTGTGTGTCATACTGAGCATACTTCAACATTTACAGCAGTACAGGGACTTTTATAGTCAATGTTTCCTGTGTGCTTAATATTATAAGAATTATTAAGGCATTTGAGAAAGTATTTAAGATAAGTTCCTGCTAAGTATGCCAGCTGTGCATTTTAAAAGGTTGGTAAAGGAATACAGGGTTTGGAGGGGCGTTCAGTGCCGGATGGCAACTCATGACCCTCTTTGTGCTCCAGACCTGCCATATCTGGGGAGGAAAACCATCTGATTTGACCTTATAGCATGCTGGTCAAACAGCCAGCTGATACTGTTCAGCTGACTGGTGGTAAATTGTTAAAATGTGGTGACTGCAAATAAACAGTTATAACTGTTTATTTGCAAAAGCAGAGCAAAGAAAGGCATTAAGGGCTGGTGTAGCATGAAACCAGAACCTGAATCACAGAATCACAGAATCTTAGTGGTTGGAAGGGACCTTTGAGGTCATCGAGTCCAACCACATTAAAAAACAAAACAAAACCAACCAACCAAAAAAAAACAAACAAAAAAATGTTGATCAGAGCTCCAAAGCTTGTGCTGTTCATCCACTGAATTGAGAAAGGAAAAGGAAAAGGATTATTGTGGAGGAGATATACAAAGAACTCTGGTGCTGGTGTGATCTGCAGGAAGAACCAGATGATATTTCCATGAGCATCCAATGGTTAAATCAGATTCTGCTGGAAAATCATTATAAAAGCAGTAACTGTGCTTGGCCACTCTTGGTTTCAAATATTCTGAGATTAGCCGTCAGTGATGGAGAATCCTGCTCTTTAGCTTGGATCACACCGTGTTTGCTGGAGATTGCTAAATGCTCTGATTTAATTACGACTCTACTGATGGTTGTTTCATACTTCTATTGCAGTGTTTTTTTGTGGGTTGTTCATGTCTGGTGGGAAAGAGGTGACTGCTGGGGATGTGAATCAGGGTGGTGTCATTGGTGGATGACTTTTAAAAAAGTGAAAATCAGACCAGACCCTTCAACTCTTCAATATCTGCCACAAACTCATGCAGTTTGACCATGTAAAAAAAGCCCAGATAATTTTTTTGAAGGTGCAGATTCCTGTCCTTTCATCATCTGGATCAAATACATCTCAGAGCCATTTATGAAAGCTGTCCCTCTGGAATCTGAATTAAAATGTGACAATCAGTTGATATAGACTAGCATGGTTTAATTTGCATTTCTAAACCACACTTCAGTGGTTTACTGCCACTATTTTTTGGTGATGATTTCTGCAACTTGCTATTTAACAACTTTCTGTGTTGAAAGCTCTTTGATCTTCTCACAGGTTTCTGCTTTTTTTCATGCTTTGGATGTGGAAGGGGAATACTGAGCATGTTATGCTTGAGTTAGGTCATTCTCTTGTGCAGTTCTTTTACAAAAATACTTACAATCTGATAAACTACTTATCCTAAGAATGCATTTTTGGTCTGTTTGCAACCTTTTCATGAGCCAGAAAGTCTCCAAGGAATTCAGGACATTCTCGGCAATAAATTAATCCAACCCCTGGCAAACAACAAAACCTTTCTCTTTTTTTTTTCCTCAAAACCAGAAAAAATTATTTTTCATTCTTGTTCATCATATAGTTTTTAAATGGCTTATTGGAAGGCCAGAAACATATATAAGTCAGCTGTGTATGGAGTGATGAGATTTCCCTTTCCAATGTATTTGCCATATTTAGGGTTCATAAGGGCCTGACTTTTACTTGCACACGGAGTGCTTCACAAACACTTGTGGTTTTTTTTCTTAATGTATACTTTATTTGTCTTTTTATAGTCTAATAGCTTGGTTGAGTTTTGACTTCTTTAGGTAAATTCAGTAATTTTTGAGGAAAAAAGAAATCTTTATGGAAACAGATGCTGCTTTGGGTGGCATTCAGGGATGCGCAAGATGCGTTTAAAGAGGGCAAAACTCCAGGCAGTTCCCTCCCAAGGCTGCGTGCTCTTTCTCTTTCTGTCTGTCACACAGCTTTCTATTAAATCCAGATGGAATATGGAAAATTGCTTAAATGAGTCAGCAGCACCCAGTGAGCTCAACAAATGCTAAAAGAAATGATAGGTGTATCATCTTAAAAAAGATTATATGCATATGATATTATATGTATATGATCTTAGAATTTCTTTTTTTGCTTGTGGCAGCCATGGTAGGACACAAAGCAGAGAACAGTGACTAGGTCTGGGATCAGTTTGTTCTCTAAAACTGTTTTGACCAGAGATAGACTATCCTTGAATAAAATGCCAGCTATGCTGTCTTAGTAGCAAGGCACAATGAATTGTGGAGATGAGCTAAGAAGAACAGGAATAAGACATTTTTAAGAGACCTACTATGGACTGGGAGAAGAAAACATCGTTTGTCCTAGACTAGCAGGTTTCTTACACATTCCATGCCTGAGAGTCTATTTTGGAAATCCAGCACACATTTTTCTTTTATTTAGCTGCACTTCCTCTTTTGCCATAGAAGTCCCTCTCTTTTTGTATTCATGCCTTTCAAGCTGGAGATTGCTGTATCTCTTTAACTGTCATAGAGCCAAGGGCTTAAAAATCCAGTTCTATTTTTGTCACTCACTATGTATCAGTCTCTCCAGCTCTCTGATCATTTTTGCTGTTTTCTGGACTCTTTCCATTTTCTCCCTCAGTCTTTCTGATAGACGAGTATAGCTGCATGTAAAATTCCTGTCAGGCACACTTAGGGTAAGGTCATCTACAGATAGATTTTCATGTCTTTTTTGACATGATGTATTTGTGAAAACAGCTTAAAACCATTTTGTTTGTATCACAAACAATGCATTTAGTTCTTTTACTCTGGGCTCTCTCAAGCATTATAGCTCTAAGTTTAATCAAAATAAATGCTTGGCATCCACTGCTTCTGTTTATGCCAGTTGAAGGTCTGTCTCTTTTATTTTCTGGAGGCTGCTTCAATTTATAGCTGAGATTTTGTTTATTTTTTTAATGTGCATGTGTTCAGGTTCCTTCATTGATGCTATTTATCACTTTTCCATGGCTTTCTTCTTTTCCTCTTTGAAATTGTATTCTGTGTAAAGACCACCATCCTCCAGTGAGAAACCTGTTAGTCCTACAGCTGAAATAAGTCAAAGCTCCGACTTTTCGAGCTGAACCTTTGGGAATAAGGGCAGAATCATAGATTTGAATGTCAAAGTACTTGAGGACTGTAGCCAGGCTATATATGGTAAAACATCCCAGGCAATGCTCTGAATTCTATGCTATTCCTGAGACTTAGCCACATCTTGCCCTCTGAGGCAGTTTTCCCTGACCTGGGCTCTGGTTCCTTAAAAACCCTGCACATACTGGGCTGGGCGATGCTCTGACAAGGTTCCTGGGGCCTTTCTAAGGAAGCACCCAGGAAGCATCTCTCTCATCCCCAAAGTACAAGGGTAATGAAGGTGCATATATGTATCCACACTTTGGTTTGGTGGCTATATAAAACATATGCTGGGCACTCTGAACCCTTGAAGATCAGGTTTATTAGATAATATTAACATGTTATACTGAGAGCATGGCAAGCCTGAGGCATTTCTTGGATTATGACTCATTCTGGTTTTCCATTTCAGCAGCTCCAGGTTTATTTTGGTGCCTTAACCAAGTATTTTAGAATTGTTTAACTCTTTTCATTGTAGGCTTTCTAGTTTACTTAAAATGTTCTAGTAGAAGAGAAGCAAAAGACAGGAGAATACAGTTTTTGAAGACCTTCTGAGATGAATATGAAAGTACCAGTATGGTCATCTGAGAGCTGATAGACCAGGGCTTTGTTTTTCTCTATATATAACTTCTGGCAAGACATCTGTGCTTTTTGTGCTATATTGTATTTATTTGTGTGACTCATTCCTGATTCATTGTGTGGGAATTAAACGATGCTGTTTTGTCAAGCTGATGTTTATTAATCCTGTGAAACATATCAGGGAGCCCAGTTGCCTTTATATGTGTCCAGTGTGCCATCTAAAACCCTGTCATTGTGTGCTGCACAGTACTGTATACATAATGTCCAACTGTATCATGAAAATTCAAACTCTCCTTTTCTCTTGGATTTATTTTAGAGTCCACATCCTGATGACATTGTGTGAATATGCAAATTCTCAAATTCAATATATTAAATATTTTTAGTCACCTAGTTGCTTTATTGGCATAGCTTTGTAATAAAGATTTGTAATAAAGAAAAGTACAGTTCAGCATGCTTGGTAGGGAAAGCTCTGAGAAACGTGAGAGCTGTTTTAAATAGACTCTGCCTGTTGTGTGTGATAAGATGGATGCAACTTGCATCTTCACAGTGAGTTTGAAAATACAGTAAGGGCTCAACTCTGGGATCACCACAAAGTCAAATTTTTTCCTGGTTCTTCGCTTGCTCCAGTGGAGATTCTATATTTTGCCCAGTTCTCAGTTTGCAGTAGGTAAGTCAATCATATGGGTAGGATCAAAAAGCTACCAGTCCTTTCCCAGCTCACTGCCCGCCCATCCCATTGTTAGGAAGGAGATGACTGGTTTCCCCGTTGTGTTGTCACCTGTGATGATCTTTCTTAATGCTGGGAGGAAAGCTGAGGAGTGGAGGGACACAGAAGAGTCTATTGCCACCCACAATGAGCACATAAACATGCCCACAACTGTTAGAAATAGCAGCACAACCTCTACCACCAGTCATTCTGCAGATTGTCTAGGATGTATTTTATTCAAAATGCTCAGTCTGCCTGGGAAGACCTCTTGTGAGACCCTGGCCATGAGGGATCTTTGAAAAACATGAGAATGCATTTTCAGCACAGGGGTTGTGCAGTCCAGCTGTTCCTCCAACAGGTGTCAGAAGAAAAAAAGGCTCACCTTTACCTGTCATACATACAAGACAGATTATTCTGATATTTTTAAAGATACCGCTTTAAGACAGGCCTCTGAGAAAATGTCTTTTCTGTCTGTTCTGTTCCATTCAGAGACATTATTTCCAGATCACTGTGACATGAAAGAGCATGCATTTACAGAGTATTACAGATTGTCTCTGACAAAACATAGCTGAAGGCAATGTAATCTGTAGAAAGATGTCTCATAAATTCCACCCTATCTCATGACCCATCCAGCAAAGGTGGTTTTGTTCAGGCACTGTTCAAAAAACAACTATCATCATGTAGACGAGAAATGTTAACAATAGTCAATGTGAGCGTGTACCCAGAGCTCACCAAGGAGTGGGTGGAGAGCAAAGATCTAAAGAAAATTTGGGAACAGAGATGAAGCCTGACATGATTAAACAGAAGCATGTTTTAGTAATTAGTGTGTTCTCAGCAGCCCGAATCTTTTGCTGCTTGCTACGGGCTCTGTCCAAGTCATCTGGGGAGTGGGGAAAGCTGGCCAAACATTCCTATGTTTTCAGAGACGTGCCACATGCCTCCACTGCATGCAATGTTTGAAGATGCTGCAAGGTTATTTTTCCTGCAACATCTTCAAACTGTGACTAACAAATGAAGAATCAGGAGAACACAGTACTGGCTGTGCCACCCTTCCCACCCATAAACTCACTCTCTCTTATCTGCCCTGGCAGCGTGTGTGCTCCGGGCATCCACGTCCTGACGGCTGCAAGAAAGCAGATGCCATGGCAAAAGCAGGTAAAGCAGCACAAGCCAAGCTGAAGTGGTGACAAAGGGCTAAAAATGAAAGGCAAAAAGCCTGACATCAAAGCAACATTGTCTTTCCCCTTTGGACATGGTACAAATCTCCACTAATAACCGGTATAGCAGGGATTTAGAGAACACAGTCTGGACAGAGAGGAATTTTGCCTCTTGTGTGCTCTGGGTCAGTGGGTTTTACACACAGTGTCCAAAAGAAGCTGAGCACTGCCCGGGTTTTATGTTTCCCAGGTACAGAAGTTACAGGAACAACGAATCTTATCTGTGTTTTTATCTCAGCATGCCTGGCAAAGAGAACGGGGCTTGGCCTTTGGAGTCCACACACAGCTCAGCCAAATACTTCATGTCAGCTCAAGTTCAGGGAAAGCAAAGAGAGATTCAGCACAAAGAAATGATTTACATTCAGGGGCTGCCCTTTTGCAGGTGGAAATCGGTATGGCTCTGTCTTTTGAAAGGCTGAAGAATGAAGAGGTTGAAGGGCTGAGAGCACCTACCTCTGTTCTTTGCTATGTGCGATGGACTTACCTGGTCTGATTTCTCTGTGAGAAGGATTTGAAAGATATTGAAGTAGAAATCCATATGGTAAAGACTCTCTGTGAAAGAAGAAATCTATGGTTTTTTAGTCGTATAATGCAGTAAATAGGGTTAACTACTGAAACAATATTTGTTTCTCTATTAACAGTCTAAGAGTTTGAAAGTGAAAATGAGCTTTTATGGTATTTATTTAAAGTTTCTTTATTCTAAAATTCAAAGCAGTGTGTCAGCTCTGTCAGCACATCAGGTAGGATCACTGAAGACCTGTTGCTGCAAAGCTCCTCTCTGCAATAAGACCTGAGGAGGGCTGGGGACACAGGTACGGTAACTAAAGCAGAAGCTGGGGCCGAGTTACAAGAGAAACACCAATCCCTGAATTCTGGTTTTGGACACTAAGAGAAATAACATTAAGCATTTTTGCATTGGAATGTGCTTAAGTGTGTCTAGCAGGTGAATTTTGGAATTAGTGATCAATCCAAGTCCAGTTCTCTTGCTACTAACTGCTCTTACGGCTAATGGGGATACTGGTGGTCTTTGAAGAGCTCTAGGAGCAGGTCAGGTTTGAAAATAACTATATTAGCTGTACGGGTGGTTGGTTAAGCATTTTATTCCATTCATCAGATCAGCATTAAAGATTGAGGACTCAGTCCATTCATTCAGGAAAGGCAGTCTCCCTGTCTACCAACTCCATCTACCAGCACAAGTTCGACAACATCATAGAAACTCTTTTATGCCTCTGGCAATGCACCACATTGCTTTTATCACAGGCAGGTAGTTGTTTAGGGTACGCCAAAAGATGAAGTTTAACAATTTATGACCAGGTAAGAGAGATGTAAATATTATTTGATGGGAGCTGGTCAAGTGCCAACCTGCTGCACGGCTATTCGTCAGTGTTAACTCCAGGGACTTAACAGAAAGGTTCAGCCACTGCCAGGAGAACAGAATGGTGGCCTCGGGGGTGGCTGTTGTGGTTCCTGGTTCCTCTTCACTCATTTAAAGGAAATCCTTATTTTTAACTTTGGGGTTGCAGTTTCATTTTGTGGCATGTAAAAATGTTTGCAATTTTTTTCATGTGGCTGTGTGACACCATCCACATCTAAAGTTTGTTTTATGTGACGCTTGATAGGCTGCTGTGTTTGTAGAGTTTTTGGATGTTAACTCTGGGTACTTTCATTTGGCTGAGCCATTTTTGCTTAAAAAATGGCATCTTATATACTTTTGATAAAACTTGGTCTTTTTAAAATTTTCTGCGAGGTAGGAACAGTTAGATTATTTGTATTGCGGGCCAATAAAAACCACAATATCCTACTTTTTCCCCCATGCTGGCTGGTTAGGGCACTTCCCTGTGATTTGCAGGCTTTAATTTCCAGCCTCCTGAGGCTGAAGGAGCCAAGAGCACAGAAACCAAAGCTTATTTATAGAGTGGTTCTGCTAACCACAATGATATTGTGCAAAGATAGAGAGCACCACAGACTGTTTTGGTCTCAAACTATCAATACATGCTGACTGCAAGGATATGTACTTTGCAAATTGTGGATATTTTAGCTGGAGGTATATCAGCTCAGCTCAACCAGAGAAGAATTCTTTTTTTTTGGGTGAGAATAAATGAATAGAAGCTAGATGCCAAAAGCAGTCTAATAATATAATGCATTATTCCCACGTACAGGGATGGCTTATGGTTCTTCTAGCTTAAAAATTTATCAGGGGGTTTTGTTGAGGCTGTTTTGTTTGCCTTGCTGCTAAACAACAAGGGAGACAAACTGCTCAGCTCCTTTTGGAACCACCTTCAGAAAAAAAATCTTTTAAAAAAATGAAGCGAACTAAATGTGTGTCCAAAATGCTGCAGCAGAGTCTTCAGTACTATGACTTTTATATCCTGCTGCCCAGATTTCATTTTGGCCCAATTTCTAAATATCTTGGTTTACAGCCTTACAGGCAAGGAAACAGTGAAAGCATATAGGTCCTAATTCCTTGATAGAAGAAAGAAAATGTAACTGCCTTTACGAGTGCTTTCCCTCTGTTTCATTGCAGAACATTGATCTACAGCCTGTATAAACTGTCTCAGAGTAAAAAAGTATACTGTACACATTTAATTTTGTTTTCCAGATATATGGAGTGTGCTTTAGGACAGCTTTTAAAAACTGACTTACCTTTTTTTTTCTTGTAAGTAGCCAAGCCAGAAAATCATTGCTGGAAATAAAACTGGATTTCTATAGGCATGAAGCATGCCAAATGCTACTGCCTAGTTTGATTTGGTATTTTTGTTTACATTAACACTAACACACCACTTTTTTTTTTTTTTTTAAAATTACCTTGTGTTCTGCAGGATAAGATAGTAACATACTTCCCTTTGGCTTTCAAACTGTAATTAAGCTGGGCTTAGTTTACCATTTTAATGAGGAGAACTCCCTACACAATTCTCTATATCACGCATAAACACAGATTCCTGTTTATTCACACTGAGAGATCTGTTAGTGCTGTATTATACTAACATCTGCATCTTGAAACAAAATGCACCCATTTAAAAAAATTCGTGAATGAATAGCATGTATAGTCAGGTCTATGGAATATTAAGCTGATGAAAAGTTCAAGTGTAAACAATTAGGCGAAGCCACCTGAGGTTATTTAATTAACATTCAGAAAAATGCGAACATGTGGGGAGAGATATTCCTGGACGCTTTGACACATTTCTTTGTTCTTCTACCCATCAAGATACAATCCCTACACAATGGAAGTCGGGGGGTTGTTTAATGTCTGGGTAACAGAATAGAATTAAGCCTATACCGCCTGTTTATGTCTCTTACATCTTGTATCTGTCAGGAACGTGCTGTCTTCCCGTGGGAGTCAGGAGGTGATGGGGAGGGAGAAGGGACAGCCCCAGCGCCCTGCTGAGCGTGTCCCGCAGCTCCGAGGTCCTTCCAGCTTCCAGGGGTGAGCGCAGCCCTGGAGAGCTGGATGCCACAGGACTTCATGTGGGAGGCAGCGCTGGGGCAAAGAGTGAAAACGCTTCCTCCCTGCACAGGCTGCAGGGCTGCAGTGGCTTGAACTGCAGTTCTTGCACTGAAGTGAACACAGGGACCGTTCCCCATCTATTATTTTGATGCAACAAAGTGATGTGAGATGTCAGAAAGAATAATACACGGCTTCATGGAATGTTCTGTGACTGAACTGTCTGGATTTCCAGCAAGAGACATGGCTGTGTTTAAGTGGTGCTATCTAAAGAACCTGCTTTTACCAGGCAAAGTTTTTATTTAGAGACAACTGAATTAATGGGAAAGCATTTTCAAGTGGTGGTAAATTCTCAGTGAACCCATGTAGCCATCTCTGAGAATACTTTTATTGACATTACAACATTGAAGTAAAATACTGAACTGGTGAATGCCAGAGTGTCAACAGTGGCTTAAAATTGATCTTCCAGTGAGAAAATTAAAGATATTCCATTTACAGAACAGAAGAAAAAATACAGAAAATACAGAAGAAAAAGAAACTTTTCTCCAAATCTCTTCATTTCAGAGTGTTTGTATCTGTCTCTATGAAACAACTTTTGGAACTGCTAGAGAACTATGGCATGGAGATCCCTTCAGCCTCAACATTCCCTATAAGTATATGTTTAACTTAAGATTTTGCCTAGAACATTTTCACTCTCTGAATGCTGGCAATATTTTAGCATCTGTGATGCTAATTTGTATCCATGGAGATGTTTTTAATAGTTTGATAGGAAAGAGCATTAGGGTTGTACAATATAAGATGGGGGTGTAACTTTCTCAGGGTCCTGTAAAAACAGCAAATTTACATTCTTGATGAATTTGGGATATTCCTTGAGAAGACATTGCCTTGCTTCATAGTAAATCAGCTCCATTACCTTTAGTACACATGAATTTACCAAGAGCGTGTCTCTGAAAGGTCAGCAGATTGCTCAGTCTAGTCAAAAAGTCTTTCCAAGTTTTAGATTGCACAAACGTGGGACTTGAGAAAGGTCCCCTTGAGTGATCCCCTTTTTATAAAAAATACTGTGTTGATTTGCCAGTGAATTTTCAGTATGCTGCTTCTTCTTGAAACATGTTGCTAAGACACACAGTCTTGTTTTCTGTTCACCATTTGGGCAACACCTCACCATGCACTAGGAAGATCCCTTTGAGGAGCACGGGCTGCTGACTAATCCAGCAATGATGAGCTGGGGTCCACGACCACTTATAGCACAAATGTGTCCACCAAGAAGGTGGGAAGCAACACCCCTTTACTTAGGTTTTCCTCATTGACAAAATAGACAAAAATTTCATTTTTAGCCACGCTGTGTGTTGCGACAAAGAAATCCCGGGTCCCACTTGAGTCAGTCTCAAACACATTTGGCAGCTCAGTGCTGACACTGTAATTTCCCAATGGCCTGTTGCAGTACTTTCCAGCCTCACATTGTTCATGCCTTAATCACTTCCCATCTTAACTATTCCTGCTGCCACTTTTGTGTTCTTAAGTCTCACAGCTTCTCAGCGTCCAAAGTTCAGTGACTAAATCACAGACTTACTCAAGGAAATGGAAATGTCTCACCCTTCTCCTTGGGCACTTTGCACTGGCCTTCTACACACATTTAAGGGACAAGTCAAACTTCGCCCTTTGTCTTCCAAACCTTTCCTCTGAAATACAATGTCTACTCTGTGACGTGACTTTGACCAAATTTTAACTGAGCTATTCGTGATGTTCACGGGGGCCAAATGCTACCACATTTCATATTTTTAATTGGGAATAAAAATTCTCATGAACTACAAATGTTGCATTAGGCAGCATTGTGAGAAGGAGTTCCACAAGATATCTATGAACATTGTCTTCTGGACATGGTTTTCAGGAGATAGTGTGGGGATGGCAATGAACTCTAGATACCTTCTGGAGATCCCTGGAAGAATTTTGTCCTCAGTGGTATTATGAAACCCTGAGGTTCTCTCCATGACAGCAGCTACATATTTAAGCATCAACAGCCATTGTATACAAAAACATTGGGTGAAATCGTGTCCATCATGAGTCAATAATAAGACATATAATAATTAAATATTTCACTCTTCCAAATTTAACTGTCTTGAAAGTGAAAATTCTATAATTTAGATATTTAGCCTAAGGTAGTTTCTCTACAGTCAGCAGGAGAGGCTCTTCAGAAGGTGATTTGGCTAGTTATTTTACATGTAACATTTTACATGTTATTATACATGTTTTATAGTTAGGCTGAAATGCCCCTAGGAGTCAATTTCTCCTCCTGATTTCTCTCCCTTGACTGTAAATAGTGTAAGGAA
This sequence comes from Scolopax mira, assembly GCA_004320125.1. Classification (NCBI taxonomy): domain Eukaryota; kingdom Metazoa; phylum Chordata; class Aves; order Charadriiformes; family Scolopacidae; genus Scolopax; species Scolopax mira. The sequence goes on from BJBW01002559.1 coordinate 202,959, forward strand.
CAGCTTATAATAAAACTTAGCTGTTGTATATCTGGTTTCAGTTCTGCATTGTCTTCCATAGTTTTGTCTTATAGCCTTAGGCTCTGTCCTGCATTGTGCACTGTGTGATCCTGCCCAGAGTCACCTTGATTTCAGGGGAAGAACAGGTGGTGGTTTGATGCAATAATTCATGTTGCATCAGTGAAATTATCTTTTTTTTTTGTCACTATATTTTGTTAAAATGAAGATATTCAGCAGGTATAAATCAATTTTAATGCTATTTTGGTAGGAAATACAGAAACAGCCTCATTCATAGGAAATAACAGGAAATTTTAAAATTCTGTGTTTAAAATTCTAAACACATGTTGTATAATTTTCCACAAAATGGAAAATCTCATCCCTGCAAAGTTCTGCTCAAGGTACAAACCCTCTCAGATGTTCGCTTTACTGTGAAAACCATTGACAAGGAAGGACTACACAAAATTCTAAACAGCTTACTTTAGTTAACCTGGAATTGCTTTGCAGAATCTTAAAAATATTTTTAAAAATTAGGGTATATCAGAAAGTAATTGAAATCCATTTTAACTCCTTCTGTCAGCATACTGTTTCATTTCCCTTGTTTTTCACTTGTCAGCTGCTGTTTCTCAGTGGTTATTTCTCTCTTACCTCACCATGTGTTTATCACTTAGGCCATGATTTTTTGAATAAATTATTGCAAACTAGGTGTCGATTTATACTCAGCAGCTATTGTTTGGTAGGTTCCCTTGTGTACATACCTACCACACGTAAATGAGAGGTGTTTACCAAAACTATTAGAGGTGTTTTACCAAATTTCTAGTGAAATTTAATGAATTAATGAGTCAAAGAAATCTGTAGAAATAATAATTGGAAATGGAAAATAGAAATTTAAGTACAAGAGATCCAGAAACTATTAGATCATTAGGCTTTATGAGAGTCTTAAAAAGTGGCAGGTTGTGGCAGAATATAGTTTTCTACTTGCTTCCATCATCTCATGTTCATAAAATTAGTCATTCTTTGCTTCCCCTAGTTCTGCCTTACACAATAGATATAGAGGAATCCACTGGGATAACCATGGAGTTCCAAACCATTGAACTATATTTATTTAGATTACAAAAACAAAAGCAGCAAACCTGACTGATGAACATCACAGACTGAAGGAACAATGCCTTTAGAAACATGCAAATAGATTTCCTTTAATTCTGGAAGGAATAAACAACGTGGTAAATTATTTAGCCTCTATTTTTTTGGAGGTTGAGCTTGCTAATGTTCCAGATGTGAGAGAACAGGAAGTTCTATCATTTCCTCAGAATATGTGATGTGTAGACTTTTTTTTTAACAGCATATTGGTAAAATAATAAGAAAAATAACAGTCATTCCCTTATATAAATATGCTATGGTATTAGCATTATTCATGACACCTCTTTTTCTGATTTTTTACTTTTTCCTCAGTAGCATAATTGTTTTCTACACTGTAAGAGTCAATCCAGCAACAGAGACTCATTTTTACTGCAAGTGGGATGTCAAATCATGAGGATGATATTTTGAGAATATAATTACAGAATATTAAGCACCATTAGTTGTAATAAAACAGTATTACTAAAACAATGGAATCTATGTTGGCTATGAATGATGATTATTAGTACATATGCAGAAATATATTTTCCACTACAGGTACTGTAAAATGTTGTGTGGAATCATTTATCAGACAGGTTTCTCCATCAGTTTGTATCATTAGAAAATCCATGTTTGAAAGGAAAAAGCACATAATTTAAATTTATGTAGGTAACTGTAAAATTTTTTTGAATCTGACAGCAGCTAAAGTGGAGTAGCTCTTCAATCAGTAACATCCTCATTAATTCAATGAACGAATGAATTAAGTAATAGTGAATTTTTCAAATTTTTATTGTTCTTTAGACTCAGCTTTTCAGCAATATTAAAATAGTTAAAGCCACTGGATTTAATCAGCTTTTGCTCTGCATTTCTTTGCAATCTGATGATTTTACTGATTCCATAAATGCTAGGAAATCCTCTGGGAAAGGTAAAACTTGAATAATGCATGAATTTACACATCCTGGAGAGTAAAAGAGGCAAGATAACAACTTTCAAGAACATCTTTGACTGGATCATATTTTTAAAAATACTACATCATATTAGCAGTCCCCATTTGGTCTTAAAACATTTACATTCCAAGATAAATGTTGACCTAGTGAATAAACAAATTTCTGTGAATGGTTTTCTAGATAAAGTCATGAGTGAGTGTCCCAAACACAGGAATCAAACTAATTAACCAGAAAAGCTTACAAGGATTCCCCCGAGTCTGGTGAGATTTAAACCTGATCATTATTAAACATAATTTATTTAATTTAAGCTACTGAACTATACTTAGATTGTAATTGTTATTGTAATTATTGTAATTGTAATTATTAATTATTAGGCATGCTACGGCTGAAGTTATGTGAATTTTGGGTAGTATTGATGCCATAAGAATTCAAAATCTAATTCAGGTACAAGTTGCAGAGAGAAAGATGGGCTATAGTGCTGCCATAGTGCCAAGACTGCAAGGATGCCCTCCTGCCTTTGTGACCAACCAAGCCTGACAGTAGGTATGTGGTACCACCAATAAAGCAGCTGTTGTGGAAAAATATCAAGAAGTGGCTTACCAATGCCCAGGTGGATCTGTACTGAACCATGAATTGCACAGAACCTGAAAAAATTTTCATGTGTCTGTTTGTAGTCCTGTAAGTGTGTGGGCTATTTTAGTATGGAAACCAAATTTTACTTTTCTGCACCAGCAGAAACCTCAGACCTGGGCACTTCCATGTTACAGGGTAATAAAATGATCATGCAAATAAAATGGAAAGGGATAGAATAACTCTGTGTTACATTTGAAGAGAACAGAATATCAATTATGAGTATAAATATCACTTAATAATTTAGGATCATGTCAAAATGCATCCTTACCTGCAGAAAAAAATGTACTTAAAACACTGCAGTATGGCAACACCTTCAGTTTTGTCTCTGATTCACCTCAAAGGGACTTGTGCTCTGGAAGGTGCCAGAACTCCTTAAGTTTGCTAAGATATATTTTGAGAAAGGTAGTCTGTAGAAATGCCTAACAAACTACCAATAGATTAATGGACTATCCGTAAAGAGCCTATCATAAATTGCATGACTTCCACGAGCTTCCCAATAGCCTACTGAAAGTTGTGCTCTAATAAGGCAAAAGGGGCACACACACCTGCCAATAAATACTGCTTTCTTGTCATGAAGTAGAGCAATGCAAGAGATAAGGACGTATTTTGGACACCTAGTTCTATCTCAAATGTCACCTGCAGTTGCTCCAAAGACTTCATAAAACTGAAGTTGTTCCCAGCACTGGATATCAGGAGTATGGATACGTTCATACTTGAATGTGCTTTGAGTTACTTTGTGGTGTTTCATAAAGAAACTGAGCCACAGTAACATAAACCAGGGCAGGTTTAGGGAAATCTATGACATTACTCTGAAGTTAGTTCAACTTTCAGAATAACTTGCTTCCCCAAAGGTCCACTTTTAAGAACTGTCTTAAAAACAGGAAACGATATTCAGCAATCCTGAAAACACCTTGGACCATAGCAAGGAAATAAATAGCTCCTTTCCACTCCAAGTTGTTGGCTGTGCTCATGCATTGTTTTTTTGGCTGGGTAACAGCTGTGAAGAGAGGAATATTTTCCAAACGCAAATATAAAAATGCCCTTAGGATGCAGGCATTTTTATCGCTCTTTGGGAACAGTGCATTCTGGTTTAGATATTAAAAACTCAGCATACAGCACATAGTTCACACCTATTCACTAGGTTTCTAATGGTGGTTGGCCAAAACAGCACTGTGCGTGGCAAGTATATAGGAAGGAAAGACATGATGGAAATTAAATGGCTTCTAAATATATGGTCTTCATGGAATTATGTTTGGACACTCTCACTCTGTTTCCAGTCCTTCTCTTGGTGAAGTTAGTGACCAAACTTGTGACTTCAGATGTATACAGGCAAAATCCTTTGCTTTTAGCACAGTATCTTGGAAAAGTCTTCATGTTTAAGACAGTAAGACATGTTTTATTATCCTGCAGAAGAAGATAAAACTCCATGACTCAATGTTCTCTTCATTAAATCATCTTCTTATTATGAAATATAATGTTCTGCAAGTCCCGAGTCATTAAAAAATAACAAGGATCCCCAGCATGAATTTTGCTAAACAGACAAAGAATAAACCATTTCATTTTTAATGGAATTGTAAATTTATTATCCGTTACATTTCCAGGTCTTGTTTAAAGAAAAATTGAAAGGCTACTCATGATCTATTTTGTTATGATTAGGAAGGTACTGAAATTTTCTGGAAGAACAGTTTTCCATAAGAAAATATGATTTAATGGTATTGAAAAGTATCTGAGAAGATTTATATTCACTTGAAACTGCTAACAGAAGCCAGACTGGCCTCCAACTTTTCATACAGCTTGTTCTATTCACTTTGTCCTGTTCACTACCTCTTTAGCAGCTCTATTGAATTAGAATAATAATAAAAAAAACCTAAAAAAACCACCTTTGCCATCAAGGACAACTTTATATTTTCCCTTGTTTCATCAAATTCAGAGGAGGAAGAGTGGATATTTGATATTTAGTTTTAAGGCTTTTTTTCTTTTGATTTTACAGAAAGAAAAGTGCAGGTCCCACCCCAAAATATTTGCTGATCCAGAATATTAAGAAAAGCCAGGTTAAGAAGAGCCAGGACATTCTGAACTTCCACACAATCTTGGCTTTTAATCTCAAAAAAAACCTGCAAGGAGGTAAGAATGAAAAGTTAATGTCAATAAATAAAGCTTTTTCTTGACTTCTTTCTCTCAGATTTGACATCAGTGCAATTATAGTTTTTCTAGACAGAAACTGATGTAACTCTGTAAGAAATTAAGAAGGCATATAAATGCAGAAAGCTCTATTAGCATTTACAAGTGCCAAATGACATACATTCTAGAAAGTGATCCCAAGAGAGTAGAATTTATGGCTGCTGGCAGCTTTTTGTGAAAGGTGAACCAGCCACTCGCATTGATGGCGGAGACACTGCCCCTTTGCTGACCCTTGCATCAAAGCTGGAGCGTGGCAGAGGTTCTCACCCCAGGTGTGATCCATGAAAGCAAAAGGCCATATGTTAGTATTCACATTGCAGATGCATTTTGCTCATAGTTTCCCACCTTCTTCTCTAGTATTCTCCAAAAGTTGCCTTAAAGCTGTGTCTGAGTCTGGACTTCTGTATGCACTCAGGGTCGTGTTTTTGTACAGCACATGGGCAAAGACGCAGGAGTGAACAGCCAGACTCTTAATTCAGGCACCTATGTTTCTTTACAGGCCCAGTTAAGGAACTAGACTTCCCTGGACAATTAGTGTAAAGGTGATCTGGGTTATGTAGACTCTCAGACACTTGGGCCCAAAAATGTTACTTCCGTACTTTTAGTGGTGCTACACGTGATGGACCTATGGTTTTTGGCTAATTAAATCAGTTCAGGGCTTCTCTCTGGAAGGGTCTGATTTGCTAGAAGTGGTCTGAGCACTCCCAGTTCAGCAAAGGATAGCAATAGACTACCTAGGGAAGAGGGAAAGGCAGTGGCCACATTGTCCTGATGACCTGGGGGTAAGGCACTTGCCTGGGAAGTGGAAGATCTGATTCCAGTTTCCTCCACATCCTGAGGAAGTCCCAGCCCCATCCCATTTCCCAGCCTCTATGCTAGGCTGGGATGGGGTCACACTCCATCCTTCCTATTGCAGATAGACTACTGATGGCCCAGATGAAGAAATCATGAACCCCAAGAAAAGGTAGGCAAGAGGGCACCCGTGTGGCTTGTGCTGTGTTAGGAGTAGGGAATCTTGGTTTCTGTTTTTTGATTAGGAGTGAACATGTTAACAGCTTGGGAAGTAGGCATCAGAGTTTAAGTTACCTCTAAATGAGTAATGTTTTTTTCTGGGCAGTAGCACCACCTGTGTTTTGGATTGATATGGGTGATTCAGTGTCACATCTGCAATGTACCTGCTCTTCTGAATGCATCACCACTGTCAGTGAGATTAATATGTCCATTTTGGCCCATTTAACAAATTACCAAAAGTTATGAATAATAGCCACAATATGAAAACATGAGATGATTAATGAGTAAAGATTTTTTTTTGAAAGAATGTCAAAAGGCATTAAATGTTTTTCAGAGATAAGAAATGTAATGAGCCTTTGGACTGCCATTAAAGAGCAGTGCTAAGGCAAGCAAGCAAGAAAACACTTGCATGCTCCTTCCAAAATGAAGAGATCCGAGGGGTTCATGCTTCTCTTAAATTAGTGAGACAAGAGAAACTCACGCTGAATTAAAAAAGAGGGAATAAAATAGCAAAAGTTTGTCCCTTTTGGTTAACTTATTTAGTCGTATCTCTATTCTTTTCTTCATCCTTGTCCTTTTTCCCTTCTGTTCCACATTCCTCATCAGAGGGGAGCAGGAGATATTGTAATATTGTGAATAGTCCAGAGCATGAAGCAGCTTTAATCTTAAATGCCTGTATGGGCTTATGCATGTGTGCAAGTGTGCATATTCATGCACTTGTACAAAATTCCATCTGATGCTGACAAAATATATCCGAAGGAAGGTGTGATGGTATTTCCTCCTTTTGTTCTCTAGGAGGGCAAGACATTTTTTTCTGCACACAAGTGCTCCCCTGTTCCTGATGCTTTCAAAATGTGCTGTCCCACCCAAATGAGGATTGCATCCTACTTTTCTCCTCTAGGGACTGCAAGTTTTAACTGTTCGGTCTTGTCTCTACAAGTACCTTTACTTCCCTCTGCCTTCTTGTAGCCAAATAGAGGAGAGAATTTGGTCCTGCATCCATTGTGTTATTCTATATATCACCTGCAGTCAACTGGTAATCTTGAAAAAACAGAGTACCTCTTAAAACCTGGATGTAACCTCAAGATGCGTAGGGGTGGAAAATCTGTAACTTTAGTTATGTTTAATAAATAATAAAAACTTAACTCTGAGAAGTTGGTGGTGTTTTGCAATGTCAGTCTGTATTATCTGTTATCTTTTGAGCTTTTGTCTTCAGGGCCCACAGAGGTAGATGCTGAGCCTGGGCCTCTTTCTGACTCAGAAAGGCACAGGGCCAGGAAAAATGGTAGTTCCCAGCCCTTATAAATGAGAACAAGGGGAGAACTTTCTATTTCCAGTAGCAAAGACCAGCTGACACTTGTTCTGGCACTAAAAAGATTATGAATAAAGATCCTACTTTTGTGAGTTCCTGAACACCTTCAAATCTCTTTGACCTTGATGAAGAGGAAGAAGAAATTGTAAATATAACTGTCTGAAGATTCTCTGTGAAGTCCTTACCATTCACATGGGACAACAGTGAGAAATGTCAGGAACTTGAGCATCCTCAAGATACCCCGACCTCTTTGGACTGTTCCAATCAAATAGTTTTTGCTGAAGGCAGCATAAATATTTTTGGATTACAAGCTTATGTTTTTATTAAATGACCATTGGAAGAAATGACCTTGTGATATGGGTGAAGTTGTATTGAGTGTCTTAGATGATGAATGATGATATTATATTGTATCCGATTACATGGTTCCTGGAGAGGCATAATTTGGCTACAGGAAGGGTATTTGCTTGGATATTTGTTACCATTTCCTTTTCATATTATGAAAACAAAAACTATGCAGATTGGCTGTATATGGTTTGCATAAAAAGATGTGGTTGGTTTTCTGTTATTTAATAATGAAATACTATGTGCTACAATAATTTAAGAAAATTCCGTCTCCATGGCTTAACTTTATATAGATTTCTATTGTCCTGTTTTGTGACAGAAAACTAAATGTCATTTTTACCAGTAGGGTAGTACCATGCTTTGGCAATTTGGTGTACTTTGCCTTTAGTTTATTTAGCCTTCTATTTTTTCTATTGTTTGGGATTGGTTATTAATAATGAATTATTAATAACCTAGTTCATGATTTTTTTATCTAAAATTCCCTGAATGGAACAACAGGCAGAACAGAGAAGTCATGCCTAACCTTCAGTTGTCTCTGGCTTTGACATGACATTTGCCTCCTGCGAATAAATGATTTGCTTATAATATATTTAAACTGCTGCTGTTTGTTTTTCTGATTTCTATTCTGGACCACTGTTGGCATGAACACTCATGACCACGCCAAAGAATGCCAACAATCTCAATCACTTTTTTAGAAGTACGAATTTAAAATTTAAAATGCCAAAATCGGAGAGGGACAAATGATGGAGAATTACTGTATTATTAGATAATAACATCATCCAGATAGAGTTATTTGAGATGTGGTTTTGCTTTAGCAAAATAAAGAGAAAGTGTATTATAAAGATTTAATGAATATAAGGATTCATTACCCTTATATGAGGAATATGCATTTTGTAAAGATGTTGTTCAACTTAATTTTAAATGGAGATTTTTGAAATTGGCGACCTTCTTTTTCCCAGCAGCAGCTCAGCAGCTTTTTGCTCTTCTGTGTGTTCTCTTACTTTCCCCGCCCTCACAATGTTTCAAAACATTGTTTTTTGGTTTTTTTCTGTGGAACATCTCCATCACTTCTGCAGTCTCTGCCTGTCTTCTGAAGCCCTTGAGAGCTGCTTGGGGCAGGCTGCTGGGAAGAAATGCACATCGCAAGAGCAGCGTAACTGGTGAGTAGAGGAGTAGCATTACCCTGGTTTCAAAGAAGGGAAAGGCAAGCACAGAGGTGGCATTTGGAAGCTATACAAGAAGTTCAAAAAACTCCCAGATACTGGATTGACAACTAAAAGCACTAGCTTGACTTTTTTTGGTCCCTTTATCTTTCCTCCCACCTTCTAAGAAGATGATCTAAAAAAAATCACTGTAATATAGACACAGTCTGTCAAGTTTTGGCTACATGAGGATATCTGGAAAACTTTGTGGCAAATGTCTTTGTGACTAAGAGCCTGTAAAAAGTTTTGCACACTGAAAGCAGCATTCTTTCAGGCTGAGCTCCTAAACAGACCGAACTATCTTATTATCTGCCTTATAAATGTTTATGCTGACAATGAAACCTGTAAAGGAAAGATTCAATGGCAAATTCACCTGCATTAAGTGTTGATCTCATGGAAAGACATGTAAATCCACTTTCATGGAGAATCTTGTTTACAGTGCTGGATTATGTAACTTGGAGGCTTTTCAAATTACATTTTTTTGCAAGAGCTTTCTTTCTTTTCACTAGCTTCCTGAGAAAAACTCGTAGGCTGTCAGATATAAACACATATTTCAGTGGGAACAGTTTATAATAGCTTTGTTCTAATGTAAATTTACATCAGTTTTGCATTGGTGTAACTGCTGGCTCTGGATGAGCATCATTGGAAATGCGATCACAATGAATCCCCGAGGAGTTGGAAGAGGGAGAAAAAAATGGTCAAGATACAATCATATAATAGTTGGAGTGTATATCTAATTAGGTATTTGTATATGTGTATATTGAAGTGCACATAATTTATGTAGAGAGATTGTATATCCATTCAGGTGAAGCACCGATGTTCACACTTATCTGGTGCTGAAGCTCACTTTGGTCAGTTGCTAACTTATATTATGTTTGACTCAAGGCTAAGATTAACAGACAGGGGAGCAGTGTGCTAAGGAGGGCTCTTCCCCCTTCTTCTCACTGTGCAGCACACATACTCTTGGCCCTATGGTCAGGGTCTGGCTGCACAGCCACATGGCCCCCTCTGCTCTTGGCAGAATTACATTATTGCACATGATTGGTGCACCCAGAGCTCCCAGTGACTCCTGGTTGCCCATCTCTCGGAGGGGGAAGGTGCCCCTGCCAGGCCCCAACTTCTGCCCTTGAGCCAAACCCACCCCAGACAGCTGGAGGGCCTCGTCACGGCTACTTTTCAAACGTCGCTGATATTTCAGGCTGGATGTATTAGTTCACATTACTCCAAATTCAATCTGATTTCCCATCCATTTTCCTCTCTTGGTCCCTGTAGGTTATTTCCTCATTTTCGCAGCACGCTAATCAGCTCTGTGCTGAAATGACGCTCTGTTTACCTTCTAGTCCAGATTGTTAACAGCATGACCCTGCTGCATGGAGTTCAGTGGCTTTTATTAGGTTTAAATCGGTCCTTTAATAAGGCTGCTCATTCCCATCAAAGCCTGTGAGGTTGACTTCATTTTTTCCCCTTTGTATCTAAAGCAGAAAAGTCAGAAATGCCCGCTACCTGTAGCATAGTTGCATTTCAAGTCAGCACAGGTTTGCTTTGATTTCTGGGATTTCAAATGGGTTTTTCAGTCATAATCCCTTGTTCAAGCAGCAGTTCTTTTTCTTTTTTTTTTTTTTTTTTTTTTTCCTGGAAAAGGAAAACAAACAGCCTTTCCCCTCTTCAAGTCTTTTGTACAGCTCATAGAATACTTCTTTGCAAACTGGCTAAATGTGAATGTTGGAGGACCTGGATTACTTGCAGTTACAGGAATGAAGCTGCTAATCTCTTCCTGCATCTGATTTATATGTAAATAGAAAGGAGGTGCCTTGTAGGGAGTCCAAATAGGAATCCCTTCTGTTATAGGAAGCCACAGCTATGAGTCACTCTGAATTAAAAGCTTAGTGAAAACATCAACATCCCTAAAATATCTTGGGAAAAAAAAATCCATGCAAAAGAAAATTAACCTGCTGATTCTAAACCCATGATACAGGGCTGCTTTTTTTCTGAATGTTCATTACATTTGCTTGAGCTAATAACAGTGCTTTACTACAAAAACTGATTTTAAATTGTACACAAAGCCAACCCTTTGAAGCTTAATGGCAATGCAGAGATGAGTGAAGCTTTCATGTGTTGTGCTCTCAGAGGATCACTGGCATGAACAAACACTGCAGAATAAAAGTGATAAGCAAAATAGGGGCATTACAGAGCTACTGTGAAGTTTATGGCTTTATTGAGATGCCAAACTCCTACACATAAAAGCCCCCCGCTGGAGTCCTTTAAAAGTAAAAAAAAGTAGCTCAACTAAAATTCTCAGTGCCATTTAACTATTTGTACTTTTGAGCTCTCCCCACAGAAAATGTTGTTTACAGATTCAAGCTACTCTCATCTTCTTCGGTTCCTCATCCTTTTTTTTTCAAGATATTTTTCCTTTTTTTGTTTCTTCTACTTTTTGATGCCTCTATCAGAAGGTCCTCCCCTCCAGGCACAGCAGTGCTGGGCATGCTCGCCTCTGGGACACCAAGAAGAGCCAGCAGCTAGCTCAGTATGAGCATGAACAAATGTGGAGGTCACCGTGTTTGTTTTTCTCTCTTCTGCCCTTCTTGGGTCAGGTGCTGGTAAAACTTTGGTTTGCAATGCACAAGGAGATGCTCAGCCCTGTGAATGCTGCGACTGTTGTAGGAACGGTGGAGGATGAGACCTCTAAGGGACTCTTCTGCAAAACAGGGGGCTGTGGAGGCGTCTCCAAGGCAAAGGCTAAGCAGGCTGAGGTGGTGGAATCCCACCAAACTCATGCCTCAAAGTGCCTGTGGTCTTTTTCAGATCCAATGCTGAAAGTATGAACATGCAGTCAATTGTGTTCATTTGCACCCTAGAGGACACCTTCAGGTAGATCCACTAGGAAGTCCTGGAGTAGGTAGTTATTGCCTGGACTCCCTGGACCTCTACACATGTGAAGTGGAAATAGTTTTCTGAAAATGCATCCATGCTGTGAATATAGAAAATACTATCTTAATAAGATATCTGTACATAAAATACCTAAAATATTCTCTGATGTGCTCAACTGGAACACTGCTACTTTCCAAAACACCAAAATTAGTGTTGCCAAATCCAGGTGACGGCTCTTTGTCCAGTCCCTCTCTTCCTTTCTCTCCAGAGTTCCTCCCACCACTCCATTTCAAGCAGTCTTGCTCTGCTTATACCATCCTCTGTTTTGTAGCTGAATGCTCCAGATGCCTCCACCCACAGGTTTCTGTGTACTGGGCTTATGTTACTTGAGTTTCTGTTTGTTTGTTTGTCTCATTGGCCTGGAAGCTTTTCCATGCACAAGACAGGAGTTAGGGGACAGAAACTGATCTGCAGTAAACTATAGCCATTCTACATCTTTTGTTATTTTAGCAGAGCATCAGCTGACATCGAGCAATGCACAAACTGCAGAGAACATTGGAAATTCAGCTTAAAACCAAACCTGAAAATTAGCAAGGGAAATAATGGGAAGTGAACAGCAAGGTTTTGGTTATAGCAGGCTGTTCTTTCACTCTCGACCTCAAGGCAGTGACTGACAGGTTCCATGAACCTGTGTAGCTCATGGGGGGGCAATCTGGACCAGCAGCACCTCCATCCCCGCGTAGGAGACTGAAAATGAGTAAAGCCACCAAACCTCTGTCTGGGATTTTAGTGATTCATGCAGACTTTATGTACCTGTTTCCTAAATTTTTAATAATTTTATTCAGCTGTTTTATTTTTTTAAGTTGCTTCCTATTCTTCATCTTTCACTAAGATGGAAGTGACATTATATAAAACTATCAGCTTTTGTTTAAAACAATATATAATCAGGAAAAGTCACAGTGTCTTTGTAATGACTAAGAATGCCTAGATGTGGCTCTTGTAAATATATAAATGTGTAAATTGAAGTTTTCCAGTTCTCTTCAGGGGACTTTGTATGTTATACAGGAGGAACTTCCAGTCATTAAGTTGATGTCACCTGAGTTCCATAAATTAGTGTAAGTAATCATCACTGAGCAGTGCTATCAAAAATGAACAAAATCACAAGATATCTGATCTTGATTTTTTCAGTTTAATTAATAGGTCATTTATTTAATCGTTTATTTGGCTTATAATCTCCTGGCCACCACAAAACTTGAAGTAGTATCACTTTAGCTGAAGAGGAACAGTAAATAAGGGACCAAATAAAAAAACTATAAATATAACCTAAGTTTTCTGTGTGTCACAGACACTGTAATTTTAATTTGATATAGGTACACCTGCTATTTAAACATCCCTCCTAATTTGATTATCAGCAAGATAAAATATGGAGCTATTTACTTGCATTTGTGTGCTGTATATGTTTATTTTGGCAACATTTCACAGCAGGCTTATCTTCAAAAATATCAGTATGTGCTCTCTAGTATCTCAATGAACAAAGGCTAAATAAATCTAGCAGTTTTTATCTACTTGCCATTTGAGTCACAGCTGTAAGAGGAGGCAAACTTCAGATTTTAGCCAAAAATTTACTTTAAGATGAAGTGGCCAGCGAACAAACCCTGAAGGTGAGGAATCCTGCCTCACAGTGACAATTAACATGCCCTGGCAAAACCCAGAGATGTGGTTTGAAATCCTTGTGTCCTTCTTGGAAACCTTCCCCTTTGTGCTCCTCCTTCTTGCATAGCAGTATTGTTAGTCTGATCTCTGTTTGTTTTTCAGTGGCCTGATTTAGAAGCTATCCTCTAAAATATTTATGACTTCTAATACTTTCAAGTTGTTCAAAGAAGCCATGGAATGAAGTTTAGGTCCTTGGAGTAGGCATCAGCTTGGGCTGAAGTCATTGGAGTTGCATCAGGAACCAAACAAGTTGGTGACATTTGACAGTTTTGGTCTAATCCTACTTCTTGTTTAGTATCCTGCTCATGTCTGCTGATAGTTTATTTTTTTCTCTTAGCTTTTCTTCTGTGAGATTGATGATCGGTTTAGGGTCTCCTCTAATAACAGTTTGCTAAATGTTCTATAGACTGGATATTTGGAGTAGATACTTGGATATTTGAACTGTGTTCAGTCTGTCTACTCCTAAATACATTATTTGGTCATTATTTCTGCTTTGGCTTGGTAGTCTGCAGTAAGTGATCTGAAATGACCCTTTGTCACTCATTCTGTGGCTAATGGGGATAAGAGTAGACACTTTTTATAACATCCATTTTTCTGCAGTGGCAATTGGTCTCACAGGACAGAAACTTTTAATTAGATCTACTATCTTGTAGACTATATCAGATCAATGCAGTCATATATAAAGTGGTATGTCTACTACATGCATTTTTTTCTCATGCTGTATAGGGTATCTGGAAAGTACCTAGCACTGGATTCAAATCCAAGTGAGATGGCAAATCATGCACTAGAGGCAGGAACAGGAGCATTAATGGTTTGTGGTAGCATGCCTTCCCAGTACTGCAATACAACTTGTAAGAGCTGCAGCTGAAGCTGTGAAACTTCCTTTCATGCATCCATTTTGACAAGAGGGGAAGAAAAATATTAACATTCTTTGCTTCTCAAAAATATTTGTTTTTTTTTTTTTTTTTCTTTGCCATTGTAGCAAGAGTTTAGTCTTTCAAAATACGAGAAACATTGTGTTTTCAATGGTTGCAAAGCCAAGGAACTCCTTAGAGCTATGTTGGCTTGCATCAGCTGGAGGATCTTATCATTACTGCATTAATTCTGACAAATGTTCCCAGAAACTGTATTCCTGTTTAACTGAACAGCAACTCAAAGTACCACAAGGTGCTAGTTATCTTCCTAAACTTGAACATATTCAGTAATAGTTTTGATTGTTTTTAACCCCATTCGCTTTATGGACTGAAATGCCAATGTACAGAGCTGTAAGTCTGTGTTTAGGTAAGAAACAGCCACAGGAATAAAGTCATACAGTTATTGAACTACTGGATTTTGCTAGAGGTGGTAGCTAATAGGTTCTCCATACTTGAACTCTTTCACTCTAAGCTCTCATCTCACAATAACTTATCACAGTTCAGACAATACTTTCCAGTTCCACTATGGATAAATTAAATCTTATTAAATCTTACTGTGCAGGAGCCAGACCAGGCAACTGCAATATTTCTTTCCAGCTTCAAAAAAATCTATAAGAATTGTAAACAGTAGCTACTTCTGAATATGTGGTTATTTTGAATATATTATTAAGAATTTTTAGCAGTGTGAGCTTTTTTTGGTTGTTTTTGGTTTTGGTTTTTTTTTTTTTTTTTTTTTTTTGGTACTGAAGTTTGTAATCACTTAAGAGCCATGTTCCGTGTTCAGGCAGTGGACAAACAGTGCATTGCTTCTACTACACTGGAGCTGACAGGTTAGCTGTGGTATTACAAATATTCCTGGTAAGAACTAAATAAAATAAAATATGTTCTAAATCTGCTAGTTTGGTAAGATTCTGCACAAAAAAGTGGTGGCCAAACCAGCTTCAGACACTTCTGTGACTACTGACTATGCTAGAAGTGTATTTCTTTCATAGCCAACCCAAGGGGAAAAAACACTAGAAAAGGGGTTTTTATAATTGTAATTTCAATGTGTTTATTTTGATCACTTACACACAGGTGACAGTCAGTACTTGATGTATCTGTCCTTAAGTTGGACAAAAAAATATCTGTAGCCCCATAGTTCCAAAGCCTCTTCAATTACTTTGTAAATTGCCAGGCAGTTTTTACATGCGTTCAGTGAAATCATTGAAATAAGTGTGGAAAAATAATAGAAAAATAATTTAAGAGTATTTTTAGAGTGTTTTCCATCTTTCTAATTCCTATCTACTTCAAACAAAATCATACTGAATGAATGATCAAATAACCTTTTTCTTTCTGTAGGAGTGAAGCTTTTTCCTGTTATTACTTCTGCTGATTACTTTGCATTTCAAGAAATCATTCCTTCAGCTAGTGTCCCCAAGAAAAGAGTGGGAAAGGATCTAAAAAAATCAATTTATATAGTTGCTAAAATTGTTCTTATTTCCACTCATATTCTGTTTTCACTAATATTTCAGATTTCACAAAGGTGGGTTTCTTTCTTCCCTTGTATTATTTAAGCCAGGAGAGTTCCGAATCTTGCTCCAAAATTCTATGGTTTTTTTCTCCACTATCTGCTGCCTAGAAAAGCAGTAGTAAATGTACTAGTTTAAGCATCTCTGCCTGAGAGGCTGGAAAGAATTCGGTTGAGGCAGTTGAGCTTAATTCAAGTGTGTAGGTAAAATCTGTGTGAGGACAAAAAGAGCTAGGAGCCTCCTCCTGGAGAGAAGTCTTCCTACACTCGTACTGTCAGCCCAGATACATGAATGAGGCCTTTCCAAGTGCTTTCTTTGGCTGGATTCCTTCTTCTTGGTGCCCCAGGCTGGGTGACACAGTTTGCAATGCCTCCTCTCTGCTGCTCTGGTGTTTCTTCCTTGCATGCACTTCAGCCTGACCACAAATGTAGCAGAACTATTCCAATCGATACAAAGAACAAGGAGAAGCAATGGTCCAGAAAATGCCACGCGGAAGCAGCTGTAAAAACATCAGTGGTGCTATCCCAGGAGAGAAGGACAATTTTTTTTTTCCAGAAGAGGTGAGTCATTTGCTTTTTGCTTCAGAGTGCTTGCCCATGGATTCTGCTGCTGAGTTTACTTCCTTCCTGCTTCATAGTAAAAAGCAATGGTAAAATATTCTCTGAACGTTTTAAGGTTTTAGGTAATGGGATATTTTCCCCTTGTTAGAGAAGACTAAATAAGCCATTTCAACTGTTAGTTCCTCTAACATATTACTTTCCAGATGGGACACTCTCTGTTGAGTCCATAGCTTTGAAACTTCTCTTTGGTAGAGAGATGCTATTTGTAAGTGCTGACTTTCAGTTTTCTTTCCTTAGCAACAGTGACTAGAAAAACTACTTAAAAAGGAGACTCCTTCATAAAATTCCACTGGGAAGGTGGTGACAGCAGCTCATTCTTCCAGTGTTACTGCAGAACTCATGCGAAATGCATGGATGCTCCGCATGTCTCCAGCTGCTGCCCTCTGTGCACCACCATCAGCAGAAATAGTATCATGCAAAGAACCTGGCATGGAGAAAGGAGAAGAAATTTCTCTGCTGACGAATGGCTATTAACTGCCAGATTTCACAATGAGTTTCCAGAAGGAGTCAACATTTACCAAAAAGGAAAATATAATCTTGGTACTAACTGGTGAAAAAAAGGTAATATGATTTGATTTTATACCAGTATTAACCAGAAGTCATGTCAGTGGAGTCAGTGATCCAGATTCAATAGCGTGATGCTGGGATCTGTTAGATGAGAACAAGGTACAATGTGGTTAAAACTACTATGAAGTAGATTGAAATAAAAAGCATAAACTTTACTGAGAGCCTTAATGCACTGAGTGCTGATCATAGAATCATAGAATTGTTTGAGTTGGAAGGGGCCTTAAAGATCACACATTACAGCTTAATATTTGGACTTATTGGCATTTTAAGCATTGATTGTTGTAAAATTACAGTTTTCTCTCAAAATACAGTGGAAAGTTATTATATGTTTTTTTGCTCTCTATGAGCTCTTCCTAAGTGTTTGCCAAATTCAGAAGCAGCAAAGTTGCATTTCATTTGAAGTATTAAATAAGTGATTATTAATGTTAAGATAATGCATGATAATATTCTGACTGTGGAGCAAGTATACGAGTGTTATTTAGCCCAGTAATAAGTATGGGAAGAAAAAACCACATTTAATCACTTGTGTGTGTACCTGTGTCTATGTGTATCTGTAAGCATAGATCCTTTGTTGTAATTTTAAGAAATACATGGACAGAATTCCTTCCTACTTTAAAATAAGTGATGCCTGTGAGACACTTCTTTTCAAAGCACAGTATTACTCAAGAGTAATGCCTTTACCTTTGCTAAATGTGTATGCATGTGTTTACACCACAGCTGCTACAATTCATAGTGGTAGGAGACTCCATTGTGAGAAGCAATGTGCCTGAACATCACTTTTCCCTTTAACCACACACTCTCATGTATGAACACTCTCATGGCAGAAGTGGGAATGCAATGGCTTCTTTTCCCTTCAAGAGCTCAAAATTACTAGTTTTTCATTCTGTTTAGTTATATTAAAAAAATAGAGGTATCAAAGACTCCAAGTGGTATTATCAGAAATAGCAACATCTGTCTACTTCAAAGCACAGAGGGCTACGTGCCTTGCTCCTTCAAACATGGCACAGTAGGGCAGGAAACGCAAACAAACCCAAAAATCTTCAACCTGTAGCATCAGAACAGGTCTAATATATATTTTCCTATAAAAAGCTCCCAGAAAGTTTCCTGCATTGCTTGGGTTTGCTTACACTCATAATAATGCCGAAAATACTTCTCCTGAGTACTGTCCCCAGCTGACTAATTCTGGCACAGGAGAGTTGCAGCTGAAATAAGCAGACCAAGAGTGTTTGGAGAAAGCCCTCCCCAGGCAGGCTGAGGTCTGATGGCAGGCTGCCTCCCCATGCTGCTGGCCCCAGATATTTTCCAGGATGCTACAGGGATGACTTGGGACTGGTGGCATGGTTGGGTTTTGCTTTAACTCCCTTTATCATCATGGAAAATATGGTGCTTGTTCAGTGCTAGCAGTAATTAAAGGAAGATACTGCTCCAACTGAAATTCTGATTTCTTTGGGGTACACTACAAATCATAGGCAATCCTTAAGGCTGTGAATTGCCATATGAATGAATAAAAAGCAAGGCTACTTTGCTATCTGATCTTCATGCCAGTCCATGCCAGCAAATTTTCAAGACCGTTAGCTGCCAAAATGAGTTGCAAGTAAATGAAAGTTCTCTTTGTGATGCATCTTCTTTAAAAGTTGCCAAAACCACAAAAAGCCTATCCAGTTTTATTAGAGGGCTGGAAGACAACTGAAAAATTAAAAAGGGTTTATCATGTTGTTTTTTTCATCAAAAATCACTTAAGCTTGTTTGAACCAGTTTTATGGATATGCTGTAGCCTGTGCTCTTCAGGGATCAGTATGTGGCACTGTATGAAACAAACAGATGGAGCAGATCAGAGATTTTCCACTTTTCTTCTCAGAACTGTGGAAACATGGAAAACATTAACACCAAAATGCAGATGGTGGAGAACCTCATGTGTGCATTTCCATATACTACACTACATGCATCAAGCACAATTCAGTGGCCAAGGGAATGCTATTTAATATCTTAAATTGTCCGTCTTTAAACATGCTTTCTGAAATAATGTACCACAAAGAGGGGCAGAACATGCAGCAGGTGCCATTTAATGGTGTATTATATTTTTCAAACATTGTCAATCTTTGCTGATTTGTTTTGCAAACAGGAAAGCATATGAGAAGATGTATTTTCTTAAACAAGTACTGTTTTAAGGATACAAAAATTTCTATTATTAGTAAATAATGATAGTCAGCCAAATTGTGGATTGTAAACACAGGTGTACAGTAAATTAAAAAAACTCTTCCTATCTGTCAAATTTGGTCTATCATTTCTTGTTTTGCTCTCCTTTTATTTCAATACTTCTTTCCTCTTACACAGGAAACAGGAACTCAAGTGGGTTCCACCCCTGTGTTCTCAACGTACCCTGGCAGCTGGAGCAGTTCCACGTGAGCTGGTGGCATCGACTTGACCACGTTGCCATGCGCAGCGCTGACACGGCTGGACATGTGCCAACCCCACATTGCCCCACGCTCACTGTTCACCAGCAGTTTTCACAATCTCCTTTATAAACTGAAAAAATGTTTTTATAAAGCAGAAGAATTCAAGAATTCCCTGACCTGCAATATTTATTGTCATCAGTACTCAAGACTTAGGTTTGGTGAAAATTGGAGACAATATTCAGAAGTGTTTAGAGAGGAATTTTTCTTATATGAAAAAGAACCCAAATCACCTTCTAAAATTTCGCAGTTTCATCTGCTGATGGTGTTTCTTATTAGCATGAATGAGGGAGTTAGGCAAACTCTACAGTATGTGACTCCCTATGATCACTCTGGTAGCCAGATAGAAATGCTTCAGCATTATCAAGAAATATTTCAGCCGTTTTCTCTCCAAACATTTTGCTGATTTTTAACCAGTATCAGTGTTTTTTGACTTTAATACTAAATAAAATGAAAAACTGAAACAAATACCTTCTAACTGGCATAGGAGAACTAACAGTTCAATACTGTAATAACACAGGGATCTCAGATTTTCTTGATAATCATGGTACGAAACTCAAGATTCAGTTTTGGTCTCTTCGTGGTGGCAGCATGTGACTGCCAGACCAATGTTCCAGTGGATTTTACTGGACTGTTCCCTTTCTTTCACTTGTTTGCCACACAAAGCTTTCTCCTATTTTCATCCCTTTACAGTTGTTCCTCCAACTCATTGAAATAGATTGTAAAGACTGAGGCCTCTAGTTCTTCCTTGTCAGCACAGCAGCTAATGGACTTGA
The DNA here is from genome assembly GCA_004320125.1 of Scolopax mira. Taxonomy (NCBI): domain Eukaryota; kingdom Metazoa; phylum Chordata; class Aves; order Charadriiformes; family Scolopacidae; genus Scolopax; species Scolopax mira. The sequence continues at coordinate 223,122 of BJBW01002559.1, forward strand.
AAACCTGGTAAAACTATTTTCACCCTGCAATGAAAATGCAGTCACACCAAGTGCAGATGCTCTTAAAGGGGACAGTGAAGGGTAGGAGAAGAAGAGGCAATTGGGGGCAGGAAAAACCTTCTAAAACTGAGAAGGTTTCTAATATATTGGCAACTATTTTGCTTTAAAAAAATCACCATCCTCTTCTTCCTCTTACCCCAACTTGTTCTGCCTTCCCTGGAGCTCTCCATCCCTGGATTGTGTCAAGTGTCAGACCATGACCGATAACCACTTGGGTGATGGCTACCATGGGGCAAAGGCTCTGTTGGAGGAGGAAGGTCAGGACAAGTGGACTGGGCAGCCTCTGAAATTGTTAGAAGGTCATGTCCTTGCAACTAGTAAATGCTGTGGACAGTAAATGAGTGCAGATCTGATTTCCTCATTCCTCTCTTTCCACCCCAGTAAATCAAGAAAACACTTCCATGTACTTGCTCCTACAGGCAGATGAGAGGCAGCCCAGAGCAGTCCTGCCTGTAAGGGCCATGGACTGTACTCTGAATTCTACCACTGCTAAGGAAAGGACGAGAAAAGAGAGACAAGGATAAAGCAAGGCTCTGTCAGGGGACATTTTATCAGCTGATAAAGAATGAGCTGTCTGACAACTAGTTTATAGACTGCCTAAACCACCTGAGATTATTATTCCTCAGATTCAGGAATGGGATCAGTTTGAAGTGTTTGCACAGTACAGCTCTCCAGAAGTGGATCAGATTGGGACTTTGGGCTGAGATCCCAGGCTAGAGCATTTTAAAGAGGAGACACTGGTGAACTTTTAAAATTCTAGCTCTCAGACAGCTTTCAACAACACACCAAAATTTCTGGTCTCCATTTTCACATCATTGCTGGTGTTAGAAAGAGCCAATTTTAAAGAACCACTTGATTCTCACACATGAGACTTCATCAGTCATACCCCTTGCTTTCGCAGCCTGCCTTCTAGAGACTCCTAGCTTGGCTTCCCAAATGTCTCTCCCATGGGTCTCTCACATACCCACATAGACCACTCACAGAGGGAGGAGGAAAAGCTAAAGGTCAATACTTTTCCAGGCCTCGATTCAGAAAATTGTCATTTAGAGATTTTTCAGATTCTGTAGCCTCCCTTTTCAACTCCCCGAAGGAAACTTCAGATTTATCAATAACAACCAACTGGTGGGCTGTCATACAGACTTTCCACCTGCTTGTTCCTTTCTCAGATGCCATGGGACCTGATAGCAAGGGGATCAGGTAAAACAACTGCTCTTTGTAGTGACAGTTGGAGAGCCCTGCCTGAGCACTCACTTGTCAAAAAGTCCCTCCTGCAAGGCAGTTCCTGATCATGGGAGTGGGACAGGATGTTGTAGGACAGGTGTAAACACTAACACGGGTTGTTGTGTTTGACCCAGCCTATGAGTCAATCCCAGACCACAGCCTTTGCTGTTTCATCTGTAAGCAATGCTTCTGGTCAACATAGTTTTATTTTTTAATGTCTTTCTCTAATAAACTACAGCATATTAAGTGCTGTTTTCAGTTATATATGCATAAGATATACTTTAGCTGTAGTAAAGAAAGTAGCAGCTAGCATTATTTAAAATGAAAGAACACCCTGATCCCTACCCTGGGATCCCTACCCTACCCTATCCTACCTACCCTGATAGTTTGAAAGTGGCTCAGAGGTTTCCTCATCCCTTTGAAGGTGCCTCTTTTGTGCAGAGGATGCCAGCTCCTCCAGGGTATGGGATGAGTCAGATGTGCAATGAAGAACCCTGCAAAACTGTTTTGCCTTTCCTATAAAGAAAGTATTTATTGCAGAGTTACAATATCTGTACTGTTCCAAGGATAGAAGAATCATGTAAATACCTTTTAATAGAATAAAGCTTAGGTGTTACTTAAAAGCACCTAGTAAACAAGTTAATAAAGATAATTTCTATTCCCACAACCTTTGTCATATTAAAAAAAAATTTTTCAAAGTTTATTGCAAAAATGTAGATGGCCCACATATCTCCTCATTTGCACTTACCTTTCCCTGATCTAGAAGAGCAAATTCCTTCTACACAGCTTGTCTGTGTCAGTCTCTCTGTTTAGGAGATGTGTCTCAAAAAATGTGTCTTCTATTCCAAGAACTTTTAAAACTCTTTTAATCTTCCTTTGTGCTCCAGTTCCCAGGCTGAGTAAACGAAATAAATGATATATTGCAGATTGGAATTTTAAAATTGGAAGCTGGGTCCTATTGCCATTGCAGTCTATATCTATGGAAGTTTTCAGCCATTTTGTTTTCTGTATAGTTACTATGTAATCCAATCTACAAGGAAATACAGTAGATATTTACAAATTCCCTCACTGACTTAGATCTCTTCATTCACCTTAGAAATAAGTCAACATAAAATAACTTGAGAATATTATTATTATCTATCAATATTCACATAGATGACTATATCTATATATATTTTCTATAAATATATTAATAACAAGAGGAGGACTTGGGAGAGTCTCCATTCTCTATTGGATATGGGAGGTAACGTAGTGACAAAGGATGAGGAGAAGGCTGAGCTACTGAATGCCTTCTTTGCCTCAGCCTTTAGTAGTGGAGTAGGGTGTCCCCCGGGGTACTTAGACCCCTGAGCCACCAGATAAGTATGGGGAGTAGAATGAAGCCCCAAAGGGAGGTGGTGAGGGACTTGCTCCAAAACTTAGATGCAAACAAGTCTATGGGCCCAGATGGGATTCACCCGAGGGTACTGAGGGAGCTGGCAGAAGTGCTTGTGGAGCCACTTTCCATCATCTACCATCAGTCCCGGCAAACTGGAGAGGTCCCAGCTGACTGGCGTCTAGCAAATGTGATGCCCATCCACAAGAAGGATGGGAAGGATGATCCTGGGAACTATAGGCCTGTCAGTCTGACCTCGGTGCCTGGGAAGGTCATGGAACAGGTCATCCTGAGTGCCATTCTGCAGCACATGAAGGACGCCCGAGCGATCAGGACCAGCTAGCATGAGTTCATGAGGGGCAGGTCCTGCTTGACAAACCTGACCTCCTTCTATGACAAAGTGACTCGATTGGTGAATGAGGGAAAGGCTGTGGATGTTGTTTACCTGGATTTTAGCAAGGCCTTCAATACAGTTTCCCACAGTATCCTCCTGGAGAAACTGTCTGCCCATGGCTTAGATGGGGATACTCTCTACTGGGTTAAAAACTGGCTGGAGGGCCAGGCCCAGAAAGTCATGGTAAATGGAGTTAAATCCAGTTGTCGGCCAGTCACGAGTGGTGTCCCACAGGGCTCAGTACTGGGACCCATTCTCTTTAACATTTTTATCAATGGCCTGGAAGAAAGGATCGAGTGCACCCTCAGTAAGTTCGCTGATGACACCAAGTTGGGTGGGAGTGTTGACCTGCTGTAAGGCAGAAAAGCTTTGCAGAGGGATCTGAACAGGCTGGATACATGGGCTGAGACCAATGGAATGAGGTTCAATAAGGCCAAGTGCCGGGTCCTGCACTTGGGTCACAATAACCCCAGGAAATGCTACAGGCTTGGGGAAGAATGACTGGAGAGCTGCCTGGCAGAAAAGGACTTGGGGGTGTTGGTCAACTGTCAGCTGAACATGAGCCAGCAGTGTGTCCAAGTGGCCAAGAAGGCCAAAGGTATCCTGGTCCGGATCAGGAACAGTGTGGTGACTAAGACCCGAGAGGTGATTGTCCCCCTGTTCTTGGCACTGGTGAGGCCTCACCTCCAGTTTTGGGCCCCCTACCACAAGAAAGACTTTGGGGTGCTGGAGTGGGTCCAGAGAAGGGCAATGATGCTGGTGAAGGGTCTGGAGCACGTGTCTTATGAGGAGAGGCTGAGGGAGCTGGGGCTGTTCAGTCTGGAGAAAAGAAGGCTGAGGGGAACCTTATTGCTCTCTACAACTACCTGAAGGGAGTCTGTAGAGAGGTGGGGGTCGATCTCTTCTTCCAAGTTACAGGTGATAGGACAAGAGGAAATGTCCTCAAGTTATACCACGGGAGGTTCAGGCTGGAGATTAGGAAAAATTTCTTCATGGAAAGGGTTATCCAGCATTGGAATAGGCTGCCCAGGGAAGTGGTTGAGGCACCATCCCTGGAGATATTCAAAAGATGAGTTGACATGGTGCTCGGGGACATGGTGTAATGTTGGTTGGTGGTGTGTGGGTGTGAGAATACTTAGCAATTCTTGCACTAATTATAATACTATGGAGCATGGCTTCCACATCTCCTGTAAACACAAGAAGACTCTGGATTTATAACCCAAGAATTCAAAATGATCTTGAAAAGAAAATATTCTAACAAGTTTAAAACAAAAGAAAAATGTTAATGGCAATTTTCATGGAAGAAAATATTTTTTCTCATCCTACATCAATAGCCTCTAAGTCTGACACTTGATTCAGTGATCATCAGTATTCTCTCTTGGCAGTTGCACTAAATATTTTTGCCAAATAACCTAAAATGTCACCTGGACTCCCTGTATACATTCATATTCACAGAGAGTATAGACAGAGAACAGAACAATTCAAGTGGCCTATAGCAACTACATGTCAAAACCTCAAAAGTAAACACATGCAAGACATTTCTTGTAGTAAGGCTTTACAGTCCAGTTTGAGCACAGATTAATAGGGAGTTGCATTTCTCGCATTTTCTTAGTCATTTTTCCAAACCCTCTCCTCAATTTTGTTGGAAAGCCAAGGACATCAAACTGGCAGGCAGAAACGAGACTGTGAATGGGAAGCGAGCAAGCTAAGGACAGGGGATTTAGCAGTTTGCAGGCAGTAATTAATGCTTTTTGACTAAGACGAGTATTTTTCAAATACGGAACAAATGCCTATTTCCTCAGCCTTTAGGCTGTATTAAGTGGAATCAGGGGATACCAGGTAAAGAAGTACCCTGGGAAGGCTGCACACTTTGGAAGGGTTACTTTGGCTCTTTGATTGAGAGTGACTCAATCAAACTGATGGTGTAAGTGGCAAATCCTTTTCCACAGAGGGAACTAATTTCTGAAATAAAAATCTGTTTTATTAGAGATATAGGTCCTACTTCAAACCAGTGTAATCTCTCATGGCTGAATTATCTGCTTGCTCATAAAGTTTACCAAAGGCACAGAATGAATATTACCAGTAAGCAGAGGAGGAAAGATGAGAATTTATGATTCCTTATTCTAAATTGCTATCATTTATGTCTTGGGAAGACCTGGAAGAGGGGACCAGAAGCGATCTCTGGTGAAAAGGAACTTTTTTTCATTGTGATGCCCTCAGATGGCCAGTGATTGGAATTTCCCTTGTAACTGTCACCACAAAGCCAATGGCAAACAAGCTTAGTATTTTGTTCAAGGCTTGCCTTGATCCATCAGCAGATGAAGAGCTTCTGTCTATAGTTTGCCAGACTCAAGTGCTGGACGGGAATACAAAGGAGGCTGTCTTTGACTAGATCACCTTGGCTTTGTCCCCAGACCACAATGCTACAGCATCTCACAGATTTTCTTCCTGCTGTGCTCTGAGAGGAGTAAGAAAAGTATGGAGTAAATACAGACGCAGTTCATTTTCTGTAACAGGCATGAGTGTAAAAGACGGTCAGCTGAGTCTCACTAACCAGCTGTTACAAAATCACTGAATCACCTAGGTTGGAAGGGACCTTTTAAGATCATCTACTCCAACCAATGAAAAAACAAACAAACAATCAAACAACAAAACCCACAAACACACCACACCCACACCCACCACACCACACCCAAAATAACACCAATCCACTACTAACCCATATCCCCGAGCACCATGTCAACTCATCTCTTGAA
>BJBW01002560.1:0-36105 GCA_004320125.1 Scolopax mira
TAGAGCTTCCCTATCCTCATGTGAATCAACACTCCTGCTTAACTTGGTGTCATCTACGAACTTGCTGATGGTACACCCGATGTCCTTATCAAGATCATTGATAAAGATTTTAAACAGAAATGGTCCCAATACTGAGCCCTGAGGCACACCACTTGTGACCAGCTGCCAACTGGATTTAAATCCATTGAACACCATTCTTTGGGACCTTCCAGACAGTCAGTGCTTGATCCAGCAGATTATATGGTCATCCAGGCCGTGCGCAGCCAGTTTTTCCACAAGAATTCTATGTGGGACAGTATCAAATGTTTTTTGAAAGTCCAGGTATACAATATCCACAGTCTTTCACTCATCCAATAATCGGGTCATCTTGCCATAGAAGGAGATCAGGTTCATGACCTGCCTTTCATAAACCCATACTGACTAGGCCTGATCCCCCAGTTGTCCATTACGTGGGTTGTGATGGCTCTCAAGATCACCTGTTCCATGACCTTCTCTGGTATCGAGGTCAGACTGACAGGTCTATAGTTTTCTGGATCCTCCTTTTTGCCTTTCTTGTAGATGGATGTTACATTTGCCACCTCCAGTCCACTGGGACCTCCCTAGTCAGCCACGACTTCATGTAAATGATGGAAAGTGGTTTGGTGAGCACGTCTGCCAACTCTTTCAGCACTCTTGGGTATAGCCCATCCAGGCCCATAGACTTGTGTGCATCCAAGCAGCATAGCAGGTCACTGATCTCTTCCTCTTTAATAGTGATGCCCTCATTCTGCTTCCCCTCCCTGTCTCCTAACTCATGAGGCTGGGTGTCCAGGGAACAGCTAGTTCCACTGCTAACGACTGATGCAAAGTAGGCGTTGAGCATACATTCAGAGTTTTTCACTGGATTAATTAAAAGGACTCATTAATACGTTTGAGAATCAGCTTTTGTGTAGTCAAATCAATACTCCTAGCTTGAAAAAGAAAGAGTGGATGTATTTCGTTTAATATTTTAAGCATTTGTTGCATTGGATATTTGTGGAACTTCCCATTCTTGATGGGCCATCCCTGTTCTGATCTACGCATTCAACTCATGATTCCATGTGTTTCTCCACATAGTTTTGTACAATGCTGTCATAAAATTGCTCTTCCTTATATTTGTATTCAAAATCTATTTCAAAAATTAGTTCCTAATTATTTTAATTCTCTATCTCTGTTTATTCACTCTTAAAGATACTGCAGTTGGGTTTTTTTTATTTCCAAGAGTCCTCGAAACACACAGAAGATAAATTGTATCTGTTTCCTGAAGTAATGTCCTTTTTCATTGAGGCAAATTGCTTCCTTAACTTTAAATACTCAAGTAGCTCCTTAAAACTGACATTCACACTGAGATCATATGTTAATAAATAACCTGCTTGTGTAAAACACTCTTGTCTAGCAATCTCCCCAAAGGCCACTAATGAGCAAAGAGTACATTATTCCTGCAAGGTCCAGAAATTATTTATGTGTACAGCTCTGTATAATACTTGAGTGAAAATTTGAAAACTGGGCTACATTCCACAAAAGGTAAGAAAGTTCTGAAGTCAGAGTTTCAACATTAGCTTCTGCAATCAGTGAATTGCAGCAGTAGCTGACTAGATGCAAAAAGTCCTCTTTATGATTTCTTCTTCAGCGTTTTAGTGTGCATCCACTCAGATTGAAAACCATTATGCAATAAAGTGCACTTGAGAATTAAGAAGGGAAAAATGAAAGGACAAGATAAAAAGACCAGGATTCCCAGTCCAGTACATGCTTTTAAGTGTAGATCTAAGGAAGGAAAAAATTTAAGAACAGTCAAACTAAGGCAGATGAAAGGTCTATGTCCCAGAAACACATTTCCTAAGGTTGCCAGCAGAGGGCGGTTGGGGAGGAGAAAGAGCACAGGTATGTGTAATGCAGTACGTGTTACGAACGTGATACATAAATCCAAATACAAAGATCAGTAGGTACTTAAATGATCTGTTTTGGATTGAGGCTTTAAGTGGAAAAGAGCTCCCAGAGTTTACACCTTGCAGTCTGCTTTGTGAAACAGAGCATCATCCCCAGGAATTACTTAACAGGTCATTCATCCTGAGGCTATGTCTGGATTTATGGATGAAGATTCAGAGGATTACCGGGGCTGGAGGGATCTGAGCTAAATACCTTGAGGTAATTTTGCCAGGCACAAGGAGAAAAGCAGTAACTTTATCTGGATGAGACAGTAGTATAATAGTACTTCGTTAAAACTGGTGTGAAAGAATGATTCCTAGAATAACAGACACTATATTTGACATTAAACATTTTATGAAATCCCTATGTAGAGCTATGGATGTTAAAATTTAACCTACCCATGCAGATCAATAAATAAAAATATGCTTAATTATTAAGCATCTCACTTTATCACTTTAATTACAGAAACAACCTTTCTAGTGGCTGTTAAGCAAAAAACCTGATTTGCGTATCTAAACAAGTTTAAAAACCATTAGGGAAGGGACATGAATCTTTTTATTTTGTGCTTTAATAGGACCAAATTTGCATAGACATACAATAGAGGAAAAATAGAAAAAGTGTGACCTGTACAGAAAAACTTGTAGCTTATGTTTATCAATAAGCTCAGGTGTGGGTGAACATGTTCTGAAGTGTTTGGATAACCCAGGACTAGAACTGCACTGGGAAAAAGGAATTGCTAATACTTTTCATCACTAAACTGGACTGAAATTCCTTCTATGTAACTGTTGAGGACCTAGACAGGCACAATTACCTAATCTTGCCTTTGCAAAATTTGTATTTGCAGACTGCTGCCACACAGGGGTTTCTACAATCACCACTTTTTGTCCCAAGAATCAGTATAGCAGAATTAGTTTAGTACAGCAAGTGTCTTGGGAAGGTCTTTATAACAGTTTCTTTCACATGTATACATACACACATACATGTATATGTGCGTATATATAATTATGTATCTGCAGGCCCTTTATCTGGACAAATACTGTCAATTGTTACAGCTCTGCCCTTTCCCTTCTCAGGTTTTAATCTTTGTGTCTTCTTTACCCTGTCTCTTTTTCCAGGAACTCAGTTCCTATGTCAGTAGAGCAGTCACAAGCAGTTCCTTCCAAGTTTCTTAGCAAAACAACTGCTTCCTTCACAAGCTTTCCAGAGGCCTCTGCTGCTTTCTGTCAGCTGGTAGATGTACCAAAATCTTCATCTTCTGCAGGGCTTTCCTATGCAGTCTTTACTGGGTTACAATTCAGCTTGAAATCTCTGAGGAAGAGCTTTGTTCTGTGCAGCAGATGACATTTCTCTGGGACTATGCAGACTGGTACCATTGGGATTTCTCTGTCAGCATTTCTTTCTGAAGAGAATGACGTGAAGTATAAAACCCTACAAACTTTATTTGAAGTTGTGTATCACCTACTGCTGTGGAGGCTAGACATCTGTGTAAATAAATAGTAATAAATAAATAAGCAAAAATAAAGGAAATAGCAATTTGTCTTGACACATTCACTGATGCTATCTTACACTGATATGGTATATCTGTAGTGAATGCACCATTTCCACAATTTCATAAGTGTGAATTCCATTGTTAAGGATATAACTATCCAAGTCATCTTCTACTCCATTATATTAGCATATAGCTGAGTAGGAAGTTATTCCCATTTGGAAATCTGTCTGTCCATAAATGAACATCATGTTCTAAATCTTCTTGTGCAACTTTCCTCCTTTACTGAAAGTGCACACATTTTGCCTGAGTTGACCTTAAGAGGATGGTTGTGGGTCAAATTCTCTCAGTTAAAGCTAGGCAATTCTTGTGAATTAGGTTCCAGTAACTATCTTACTATCTTCTCCAAATTATTGTGAAATTAATCTTGATCAGAGATTCCAAATCAGCAGATGAACAGAGGGTAGTAGCCTATTTCCTCTGGCATATTCAGTGATGCCTAGCTGAATGTTTAGTCATCAGTGTATTTCACTTACAATTTTCTCTAACTTGTTTTGATAGTGTTTTTCATTTTGACTTAATGTCATTTTGATTTTGGTAAAATTACATCAACAGCTCATTTGGTCATATTAAATCACAATATAATCTCTGTAATGCTTTTATCCTGCTCATCTTAGAAAGCTTATTTGTATCCTGAGAGCATTTGATGAGAAATTCCTCTCCCAGCACCTCCATGCATACATATGCCAATGCAGTCCTGTATTCCCCTCTTCTCAGTACAACCCTTATAGATAGATATTTTCTAACAGAAAATTTTTGTATAGGAAGGTCTCTGATCAGCCCTTCCCACTGTAATTTGTAAAAAAAAGGACAAAATTTTGTGCATACTTAGGAAAGCTTTTGTTTTTGTGGTTGCTTAGTGCAGTACACCCCAAAAGTTGAAAACCTCACTTGTGTTTCAAGAGGACTGGGCCCCACCACTGTTCAGTTTGGGGTTCTTCACAGTCTGCATATAACATGATGAAATTCAGCCTGCTACCTGCAGGCTTCAAGTCATGTAAAGTTTTAAACATCTGAGATTACAGTCTGTGTGAGTATGACCTTTTCAGTGATAGTACAGTTTTCCACATATGATCCCACATATATGCCAATTCACCATAGAGTTCAGGTTTTGGAAGGTACAGGGACATATGTGCAACCCCTTAAAATACATAGGACTGTCTGGAAACTGCCTGGATTTAAGAAGTTAAATATAATTCACTGTAGCCTCTTGCAGCATCTCCTTCCCTACTTTATTCCCAGTTATGAAGTGCCATTTCCTTTTCAAGGTACATTTTACTTAATTGGGTCATTCATGTAGGTATAAATCAGGTCATTGCAATTTATTTGTCATCTTGCAGGGAAGCTTGACATTTTGTCTCACCTTCCTGAGTATGCCATTTCATTAGGCTATCCTTCTAGCAAGTGATACATCTCACTGCCATTTCATTTTCCTTAACCTACTCCTCCCCCAAGCTCTGATACCTTTTCTTTAATGTGGGTATTTACCTTTCACTAGTCTAGGGATTTTTGAGTTCACTTGATATTTTACCCTGCAGAGCTTCTTTTGCAATTCTTTTAATGTTAACAAGGGGAAGTTTAAATCCATTGTACCTGGATTCATCTTTGTTAGTTATTTCATGAATTGATGCTTTTCAGTGGTTACCTTTAGGGAATTTGTATTCCCCTGCTTCGTTAATTATTTCCCTCACAGGTGAGACAGGCATTCCCTTCTATTCTTGAAACCCAATTACATGACAGTATCTATTTCTCAGTTTTCAGCAGATTCCAGCTCCCCTCAGGTGACTAAGAGCTGTAATTAAAGATAGCAAATGAATTTGAATGTCAGGTTTTTGCATGATTGTATCACATCTCTGTCTGCAACAGACCAAGCAATGTAGCTCTTGCAGTGATTTACCATTGATTTGCATGCTCCCAGCTCTCTTCTGTAACCAAATGTATGATAATCGGTTCATTCCTGCTGCTCCATTAAAAATCACTGTGCATTATGGACTAGATGCCAAGCCTTGTTAGGTACAGTGCAGGTTTGATTAAGTACACAGTAACCTGGCCAAAACCAGGGATGTGGTTGCATTGAACCAGGCACAACCTCACGGTGAATGTGTGGTGACAGCATAGCTGTCCCCCAGAGAAGAATACAGATTAGGGGGAGAAAACACTACTGATGTGAACTCTTGTGGTCTTTCTGACTCTGGCTGGGGCAGGCTGAGAACTGGAGCACAGCCTAACCCATCCTGGAGGAGCACAGGGGGCTGTGCAAGACTGCAAAGGGTGAAGTAGATGGGCTCTGGTCCCTTCCACTTCAATGGTTTGATTTAGCCCTTTTCAATCATACAGATCATGTCCTTTATTTACCTAGCTGTGCTTGCAAAGCAGGAACTGAAAATGTTTAAATATTTCAAATGTTTTCTGTATTTTCTTTGGAACTGCTGCTAATTCCTGTAAGCTGTTATGATTCAGAATTTACTGGCATTAAGCCCTTCTCAGATAAGTACTAAATAATACACTCAGGAATATGATTCATTCATATGCCTTGGAAAAGAAACACTTAATTCAGCTCATATTCTTCCAGTTCACTCCCTGAACATGAAAGATTACAATTTTAATTGAGATTAGAGATGACTCTATTTTGTTTGTGGCATTTGCTGTTTTCTCTTTTTTCTTTTCCTTTCCTCTTTCCTCTCTCTCCTTTCCTTCTTCGTCTCCCCTTGCCCTCTCCCTTTCCTTCTCCCCCTCCCTTCATGCTTTTTTCAATTACATGTGTAACAGACACTCCGTTTTATTTTTGCAATTCAAGACTTCCTTCTAACAAAGGAAAAATATCTGATTTTATCATGGGAAAAGTATGTAGAACAGATTAATGGTTTATTCTTTTAAGATTGGAATTGAAAATGAAAGGCACAGTAATTGATTTTGCTACGTCCAGCATAGTACTTTAAAAATAACTCCCTGGTAATTCTGATCTGAGCCAAAACCAAAACTACAAGTGACAGCTTATTATCCAGGAATTCTAGTCAGGTATATTCCTTGCAAGAATTTCAAAGAGCTGTAAATTTAAGATTCTTGGTCATTTGAAACCAAAAACGAGTCATTAGTGTTTCTTTCCCCCCAATTCACCGCGTCATTAGTACCACTGCACTATGTTGCTCCAGCATAAAGTGAGCAGGTTTTCATGCTGTGGATCTCCAAGGTCAGTTCAGTAGCATCCATACAAATTGCTGCATTGACTTCAGGAGCTTACAGGTAAGCACATCTGTAGCTAAATGCTATATATATGTATGTATGTGTGTATATGTATAAGTAAAAAAAAGGGCTTTTATGAGCACCATTACAATGAGTCCCAAACAACCTGTGTAAGTGCCTAGCTAGAAGTTCATCTTTCTGAATTAATAAATGGCATATAGAATTACTTAGGCCTTTTTTCACCCCTGCATTTACTCCATACAATTACAAAGTTAGATTCACAATTTAGATATTAAAAAGCAACTAATTGTCAGAGAACTTAGTCCTGGCAGTTCTTGTTTTCCTTTCTGAATACAGGTATTGCCACGCTGGTGAATATCTAGCTCTACCTCCAGCATTGTCCATGCCAGCAGTTTCAGAGGAAGTTGCAAAAGACTTTCTAATGTCTGAGTAATTATTTTCACGCAATGGAAGAGTTTTATCTGAGATCTCCTCCAAGAATAGAAAAACCTTCTCAAATAAAGCTGAACTCAAGTTTTCAATGATAGTACATGTCAGAGGGCATCAGTCGTTAATGAGATGAGATTTTAAAATGTTCTTTATTTTGTCTCCTTATCTTTATTTTTAACATATTTCTTACCTTCCAGTAACACTAGGCTTTCTAATGAAACAGAAAAAGGTATCATTGTCTGTATCACATACTAAGTTACAAAATCTCACTATTTCCTCGATTCACCTCTTCCCCTGCCTGAGCAGTACAGCTCCCTGAAAGCTCTCTCCTCTCTGCCCCTATTAACGTATTGATTTGTCATTGCACTTCCTCTGTTTCCACTAAATAGCGTGAAGGATGGGTGACTAAAACTGAGAATGTTCCAAAAGTATAATATAGGCCATTTTGAGAATTTATTTTCTGATGTGTCTTATGTTACAGTTAAGGGACTTTTTTCTAGGTTGTATTCCCATTTAGAAGACTGTGATCCTGGAGTCCTGGCAATTCCTTTCTGTGTGCATTAATTTACATTTACCAATATGAACTTAACCTGAACCCTCTCCCTGATTTTACCTTTACAGCGTAACCTACATCTGCTCAGTCTTTGGTACCTTTCAGTAATATGTGCCTATTTGACTGCAAAAAGTATCAGAAGCACATGTACATCTATGCTTGCATGGACCTTGTATAACCAAGTGTAAAAGTCCATGTCCAATGCTTTTGCTTTTTTTGATCTTTTGATTTCAAGTATTTCAGCTTTTCAAAAATTATGCCAAGTTTTAGTTTTCAAGGGAACCTGTGTAAACCAAAATATAATATATAATGTGAAATAGATGCGCGAGTAATTTTATAAAGATTCTACCAAGCCACGATCCTCTTTTTCATACTTGATTTTGTAAAAGTCATTTTTTATAGAACCACCTTGTTTTTCCACTTCAGTGTTTCTCCCCTGTCCCTGCTGTCTCCAGCAGGAGTGCAGCATTTTCCTTGCCTGTGCCAAGGACTCTCTGGCTAGCTTTAAACAAAACAAGTCAAAGATCCTGCTGTGGCCTGAGGCCAAGGACATGACACTACCTATGTCCTTGTATCTCAGCTTTCTTCCTCCCAGCACAAAGTGGCGATTCCCAAACTGCAATTTGGGGACGGTCTCAAGCACAGCTGTCCCCAGCACTGTCCCTGGGCCATCTCTGGGGGCTGCTGGTTGGCAGGGCCAGCACTATGCCAGGGAGGGTAGAACAGACCACCAGCTATAGTCACACTCCAGTGCTTCAGCCAGGGTCCCAGGCCTATTTGCTGGTCTAAATGAAGCCCAAATGCCTGAGCAAGCAACACAAAGGAAAAGAAAATTGGTCTCACTTTTCTTCTTTTGAGTGAGTTTAAATTACAGAGGGAGAAAAGTCATTAGAGCAGGTCCCTTTCCTACTGAAATGCCAGGTTAGGAAACAGGGCTGGAGTCTCTGATGCATGCAGTTCACCCTTGAGGCAGGAGGAAACCGTCTTTTAATTTTCTGACTGTAGTTTCAGTCCCTGGATGGCCTAACCCTTGACATAGCTTCCAGAAGGTGAGAAGCTGCTCTGCTTTCTGCAGCAAGCTGCTATCATAGCCTTGGGACTGGTAGAGCAGCTCTGTCACACCTCTATACTATAAAGGCTTGTCCTGGAAGCGAGAGAATCCTTGGCTGCCCTTCTGGGTCACTTTTTCCCTGCTGTGTCTCAGTATTGCAGGATAAGCAGAATGAGGGCAGTGGGCTCAGATGCTGGTTTTTTTCTCATATGACAAAGTGAAGGATGTATGTGAAAACTAGACAGGGTTACTATGTAAAATATCACTAAGCCATTAAACTGCATACTTACTCAAGAGAAAGACCTTTGTATTAGCTAAACACCTTGTTTTGTGTGGTAGGAAGAAAAGTATTGCTTGTATTAAGATTTTATTTTATGTTGAAAGCTGTCAGACACAAATTTTGTGATGTGGTCAAGGAATAACATGATTATCTTTTTATTATCCAAGGGATGTCATGAGTGATAATAAAAAGGTTCCTTTCTTACCTTAAATATCAAGCTCTGGGAGCACATGAAAGTTAATTCCTTGGTCCCAGCAGCTTGAATCAGAAACCAGAGGTACATACTTAAATTCTGGAAAATTAGGAGCTTACTAAGGAGAGTGTGGAGCTATTCTGAATGAGGCAAGAGAAAGTATTAAGCACGTGAGTAGACCCCTCCTCTCCAGTGTTCATGCACTTCCCTCTAAAAAGCAGCCACATGGAATCCCATCTTGAGAGCGTACATGATCAAGCTTTACTCTTTCACTAGGTGATGATAGCAGCAACTAGCACTTGCTCAAAAAGGACATTCAGACATAAATGCAGTTGTCCTGACTGTGGTGGTAAGGTATTCTGAGTGCAGAATAACAGTGGGGGCTGTGCCACTCAATGACTGGGAATGTGAGAGTCTCACCACCAGAAAGGGACTCCAGGCTGCTGGAGGTATCGTTTAGTGCTGTCTCTGAATTGCTTCAGAGCAGAAGATGGAGCTGCAGATACAAGAGTGCCTGTACTTGTTTACACTCGAGAAACGTTGCAGGACAAATGCAGACACTCTATGGGTTTAAGCGTCTCCCAGGTTGGGTAATTGCTGCAAACATCAGATTTTTTTGATTGCTTTATTGAACTTAGACCCTTATGTTTTAACTAAATACAATTTTCTTTTAGTCTATCTTTGCTCTTGCCCAAAATCAATTAACTTGCAGCTCGACAGGGTTTAATTTTCTTATCCAGCCATGCTTAATCATTGATGTAAATCAAGAATTTTTTCTCCTCACAGATTTTTTTCTAATAGCTTCTTATTTCTTGCTCTCTAAGTGTGCACCTGAATTCTCTGAATCTATTTATAAGGGTTTCCCCGTTTCCAGGAGTGTTTAATCAAAGAGAAGGCTATCAGCAGGTGGTTAGCATCAAATGTCAGCAGCTACTTCGTTTCTGATATCTCTTGGAAAAAATGTTTCATTACCATGCAAATGATGTTAGTCTTCCTTTCCAAGATCCATTGTCACACAGTGTAACATATGGTACACAGAACTGTGTTCCCAAGATTTATGCAGCAACTACATTTCATAGCGGAACAACAGTTGTGAGAGCTAAGCCATCAGATAACGATCATTACAGTTTCCCAATGAGTTGGTGAATAGCTCTGTCTCATGGTGGCAACTCTAAATTCAGGGGGGACTTATTTCTGCTTTCTTGTAAACCCTTCCATTTTTCTTTAGCTTGTATCAGAAATACCATGGTGCCTTTCACAGCCTGTGCCAGGCAGAATAGCCCAGCTGCTTTAATGGGCGCTATTGTCTTTCCTGAGTATGTCTAGGAATTACTCACTTGATACTTGGAATGGCAATGTCTTGAACTACACAAAGAAAATTGAAGTTCCTGGCCCCTCTTGGGAATCTTTGAAAGTGCCAATAATGGTAGTAAGAACTTTTCCAAGAGTCCTGAAACCCTAAACAGAATGGGACAAACCTACGAGGGGTTTGATTCATCAGAGCACTGGAGTACAGTTCAGTGACTTCAGCAGGGCTTCAGGATGCGTTCAGAGTTAAGCATATGTTTGGGTGAATTGTTAACCTCAAGTGTGTGATCAAGTGCTTTGCTGACTCAGGGACGAGACATTCCTTACAGCTTGTTGTTTTCCACTTTGCCATCTGGGAAGAGGCAGCCTGACAGCACGTGGGCTGTGTGAGACATTAATTGCGTTTCTGAAAGGGTATTAACAGCCCTGAAGTTTCCAGGTCCTCTGAATCAGGATATTTTATTTTTTTTTGTCTCTACAGATCTAACTGACCTTACTAAAGTCAAAGCAAACTGACCATTCCACAGCATTTGCTAGGTTATCTGTCAACCTATGCCTAATTAAAATAATCTCATGTTTTAGTGGAACTACTAACGATGCAGGTGGAAAGCTTTACAGAACCTGCAGGCTTGCAGGTGTGAAATTGCCCCTCTTGAACATTTTGGGAAGTCTCTTTTGCACCCGGACATTTGTAAGAACCTAAATTTGTAAACACTTTGAATTATACAGTCATCTCTTCATTACACCTATTTTCTGAGCTGGGGAGCACATCTGTATTTATATGACATCAATGTTGTTACAGGCTGTTAAGATGATTCACCCTCATGCTGCAGCTAGGTAGTGCAAAAGTGTGGGTAATAACCACAATTGCATTTGTGGCAGAAGCGCAAGATATTTGATACCTGTCTTCTCCAAATGATTTTAACTTCCCCACAAAACTAGGTTCACCTGAAAAATCTCTCATATCGCTCCCCAGTCTGGTCAGCACACACCCCTCCTTCTCAAGGGTCTACCCTTCCAATCTGCCATGCAACACTCTTGACCTAAAAGCCATTTCTGGGCTGTTGTGGTGCTTTGCAGTTTTAATGAATGCTTACAGAATAAATGTTTATTCTGACAAAATGCATTTCTCTGTGGGAACTCCTCTTTATCTTTTTTTATTCTTTTCCAGTGACAAAATGTTCCCAGCCTTTGGATTTGGAGCAAGGATACCCCCCGAATACAAAGTAGGTGTAGAGGTAACATTTTCTAGTTTCCTTGGTTTATGAGGCACCAGGGGAGCCTTATTCTCAAATAAGGGAGAAATGGTTCAGTGCAGGGTGGGATCTTGGGGTAGCAATTCCTACTGCTTGTTTTCTTTCATCTGGCTTCTCACCCAGTGGTACCTCACTGAAACCAGAAATTAAAGTTAGACTTAAAATAGTTGTGTTACACACAAAATATTTTATGGTATTAGCAAAGCTTTGTTAATGGATGCTAGTCTAGTAAGAGAACTGATTTTTTGAACATCACTTTTCAAGCATATTTTGAAGCTTTGCAAGCTCTGGTTTGACAGAACCCATTTTGGAAGATGTGGTTCAGCGAGCGGCCTCATGTTTTATGTTGAAGATATTGAACATCTTCTGAAAATAAAGACCTTAGAAGAGTTTTGCTGTATGGCAAATTTCTGTGTCACGATGGACATCTTCAGTATCAGGAAGAGAAATATAGCAGCACATATCCATGCTACAAAGAAGTGGAATTTATAAATAATCCAAAATGAGAGTGATTCACAGCGGTGGTGCAATTGTAAGCATACATGTGTGCAGTCTGGTAAGGCTGGAGTGAAGACAGTGGAGTAAAAGAAGGAGCATCCAACAGGGAAAAGCCTAAGGAGGAATAGGCAGAATTTCAAATCCTGCATTGCACATGCAGAGTTAATGTGGGCAAAAACTAGTTGAGGATTCTGCAACTCAGATATCTGGGAAAGAACAATTTTGGACTTCTGTGTCCCCCATGTCCCCTGCTCTGGGCTGTGTCTCTTAGCTGTGGCTGCATTAGGGAGGTGATCACTGGCCAGGTGAAAATAGTCCTGTGCACAGAGGGATTGTGTGTCAACTCAGGATTGTAAAATATGAATCAGCAGATGTAAAGGGTACCAGTGTGTTCCCCACAGCTTGTAGGTTTGATACCTGCATAAGAATAACACTAGTGTCTTAAAGCAAATTTGATACATGTCTTGCAAATGGCAGTCTTAGGTAAGTCTTAACAACATCGCCTTCTAAACTAAAAAGCATAGTTATGAGAAAGCCGTGGTCTTTTGCAGTGCTCTGCTCCGGAAAAGTAACACCAGTGTTAATGCTTTCCAAAATCAGAGACAGCTTCCAGAACTTCGATACAGATTTTAGTGTGGTAAATGCACACAGAACATCTGTGTCTGATGTGGATCTGTTCCAACTGCAGCAGCTGAAAACCATCTCTGCTCTATAACAGAGAGTGTTTTGGAAAATTATCATATTGATTTGCCTCTACAATCAGATACATTAATGAAACACATTAGGTACTCCTCAAATGTCCATCCCATTGCCACCAATATGGGCATCTCTACCTGTGGCTGTATAGCAGTGTTGACTGGATGAGTTAGACTATACATCACAACCAGATAGCTCTTTCAAGTCTGGTACTAGCCATCATTGACAATGCCATGTACTATTGTGATTGTCCAAAGCAAAGGTACCAGCCTGGTGGTATGTCACGGGCTGGTTGTTCCATCGTCTGCAAGGTGACCATCATTGGACGGGGGAAAACTTGCAATTCCTTCAGCTGGCAGAAGTATTTTCACTGTTTTGATGGTGATGACAGATTCTGTCGTCAGACAGATTGACAGATTTTGATGTGACGACAGCACAAAACTGTTTCTTTCTCAGCCAAAGTAATCAGCTGGTGGCATTGATGCCTTAAGTCACATGAGTATATTGGCAACATACAAGTTTTATTAGTCCCAAGCAACAACAGCCTCTTCACCTGAATGCGAGTACATATCTCAGGTGTCAGCTGAAAAACGCATGTCTCGCCAGACAGTGATTTCAGGGGCGCTTTGTAACCAGATATTCCCAAAATCGCCAGCACCAATTGATTTTCTGCTTTGGCAGAACTAGCGGTTCCTGACAAGTACTCTTAAGAAAGTCAGACACTTGAATTGAATTTACTAGCCCATGCATGGGTAAATGGTCTTGCCCAATAGCATGAGCTGCCCTGAAGAGTCCGTATGTTACTAACCTCAAGTAAATGGATGTATCAGACCCTCAGATTTTGAGAAGGTCAGGAAAAGCAAGGGTAAACTTAAGAAGATGGAGGTAATTCCTTGTGGATTACATATATGTGAGTAAACAAAACAAGTCCCAAAGTAAACAGAGAAACAAGTGAGGGCCAGAAAAACATCTTTCATCTACACTATGTAAAATTGTGACAGAAAATGACAAATATAAAATTACGTATCAGTTTACCAATGTAATAAATCTTTGAAGAAGAGAAGAACCATGTTGCAGGAGGACTAGCCCTTCTGCACAACAGATGGGGACAAATAATTAGCTTGGTGTCTATCATGGGCATATCCAACTGGAACTGGATTAAGAATTAACTGTCATCTGTGCTATTGTTCAATCCATCCTTGTGATACTCTACACAGTCCATACAAGTCTTCATAAAATGATCTGTATCAACACTTTCAAGTCCCTGCTTGGCTTTGGCTGCACTTCTGAATTGAAAGATACACCCTTTAAGAGAGTGAAGAGTCAGCCTCATCATGATGCGTTAATAAGTCAAGGCCGATAAACCTGAAAATCCTCCAGTAATTTGGACTACACTGATATCATAAAGTTAATTAAATCCAACAATGATTAGTGTTTGAAGTGGAACAAAGCCAAAATGCATAGGAAGCAGTGAAAAAAAGGATATAATTAGAAGTAACAAAGACTGTAGTCAAAAGTGATCCCAAGGTGTGTCATCTCTAACTTTTTATCTACTACTACAAGAATCTGGTACCACTATAGACATCACTGCAGCTCTTATGCTATTCAAATGTTCTTTTGATGCTTTCAGTCAAAGGCATTACAATTCATACATATCTTTTGTTTTACTAAAGAATAGCAGCGTCCTACCTGTCATAATTCAGGTTAATCATTACAAGAACTTCAAAGTTCTGGCCCCATCATGTTGATAAAACAGCTTTTCATTTTAATTGAGAGTGCCTGCTTTCAAGTCTTCAGTCCTGATGAGATGATCTAACCTGCTCATAGCATGTTGGTCTCTGCACACTAGCAGTTGCCCTTTTATTTATTCTGTAGACAACAAATTGCTAGAGCTCTGGAAGAAATTACTCCCACTGCCAGGGATTTCTAAGTAACCACGCAAGCCTCCACACAGATAAAATAATATAATTTCTTTAACAGTCTAAATGAAAGCTGACCAACATATGCATGGCAATGACACAGTGAGGGAAGGCCACAGGTAAGCAGACTGATGAAAACAGTAGGCAAAGTAAATGGATCCAGTGGATTCATGTCTAACTTATGTCATGCTTGGTCCCAAACTGTAGACAAATTAATCCCGTAATTTGGTATTCAGCATGAATCAGTGGTAACAAGTATCCATTGTTATTTAGGACCAGCTGAAGGCTGTTGCTTTCAGACTGCCCATAAGCTTTACATCTTTTTGCCAAGGTTTCCTTGGTGCACTAGACCATGTGGGAGAAAGGTGTCCATTTGTGGGGTTACATCAAACCAGTGCCTTGGTTTTATACTGACTTGAGCTCCTGCCAGTAGCCCAGGATGGGTGTTGGAGGGCAGTACACACCTGTCCATTTAGTGAGATTCCAGTGTCCTCACATCCTTCTGCATTCTCCAAAAAAAGCAATGTTTGCTATGCCAACTATTATTCCCTATGGAAAATACAGCCCCATTTTACATTAGCACTTCAGAACAATGGCAGTATCCATCTCTGCAGGCTCTTCATTAATCTCTTCAGGGTGAACCCCATTAAAAAACATGTTTTTATATATGCTTTCTACAGATTTTCCATTTCAAGAGTGCACCTATATGTCATGCTGACTTTATTTTACTTCATTTCAGCTCCAAATGAAACCCTTCAGCTGATAGCAGAAAAACAGCAGTTTCTTAGTGGCATAAAGAATCTGTGGGAGTGAAGGAAGCAAGACATGCCATATATAATCCTCATCATTCTAGAGGGATCTTTCATCCAGTATTTGGCAATATGATCTTTTTTCCCCCACACCCTGACAAATACATCACTCTGCTCCTTGATTTAAGTAAAGCTCTGAGACCAATATTCCCCACTTGAGTTTCTAATGCATGACACTTGCAGAACATTGCTGGTTATTCCATGGAAGTGTCTCCAACCCATCACTTCTCTTTTTTTTGTAACAAGAAGTATTTGAAAAGTCTGATGTAAAGTGAAGAGGTGGCAGGTAATGTGGACTTAGACACTTGCAAAAGGTCACAGTGAAGAGGAGGAAAGAAAGTTGAACCAGAGACACCAATTTCTTAGCAGGCAGAACTCAAAGGAGCTGAAGAACCACACAGCAGCACAAAACTTATTATTAAAATGAAAAGAAAGTTAGAATTGTGTCAGCCCCTTGACAGGTGTATTGTCAATAATGAAGTGTTTTTTCCTAAAGAAGAGTTGCAGGCTGAATACCTGAATAGGTACAAAAGAATTTGCGGTTTGTTTTGAGACAGTCCTGGTTTAATTCTACGTATCTAATCAAAGCTTCATTCACTGCTAATGCTGGAAAGGGTTGCTGGAGAGAACCTCACTGCAGTTACAGAAAGAGTACAGCATCTTTATGACCCTAACCTGCACTGGCTGGTTTGCTGGGAAGGTTAGGGACTTGAAGAGTGCTGTGGTCTTTGTGATTCCTGCTTTTGCAGGATCTTGAGGGCAAAAATATATACAAACCCGACAGAAAAAAAAAAGAAACAACACAAGGACGTGTAACGGACCAAGGGAAAAAACAGTATTTGTCACTTTATCCACACAACCTGGATTTAGAGATGGAAACTGGGCAGCATGCTCAAAAATCAAGTAGAAAGGAAAATAAATGGCCGAGCTTTGCCAAGCAGAAATGCCGACCACGTGGTCTTAGCCAGAGACACAAGCTGTCCAGCTCCCAAACCATTTGATTAATGAGCATTCTGAAAGTCATAGCTTTTGAGCAATGTTTTTTAAATTTGCTAGTCTTTTGCAAAATATGCAGGCATTCCATATTTAATTTTCAAACTGGCAGTGACTTAATAGTATTCAATTTATTCACAGATAAGAGCTCGACATTGTGCATTGCAGAATTTACGCTTGTATGCATCTATTGTTCATGGATTTTTGACAATCTCTATTTAAATCAGTAAGAAAGCATTCTTAAACATGGCTGAATTTGTCAGATTGTTTGTCAAGTAGTTCCAGTACCATTGCCATAGAGGTTTCTGGAAAGCTGGAGCTATTTGGGTCAGGGAAGTTAATTTAAATGAGTTCAACAATCTATAGAGGGGAAAAAAAAGATTATACTGATTTTCAGAATTGAGGCATTCATCTTCAGCATTTGCAAAATGAATGAAAAACATGTTTTCTGCGTCAAAGCTTTTTATTTAAAAAAAAAAAATGAAGTTCAGTTAGAGTAAAAGGGGTTTAAAAAGTGTGGAGGCCAAAATAGAATAACAAGTTTTGATGCAACTTAAATAAAATGCCTTTGTGTAGTCCAAAAGCTTTTCAGCAATTTTGGGGGATTTATTTTTTGTCAGATTCCAAGGTAGTGTGTTTTGAGGTTTGTTTTTGAGTCTAGATGACTTCCTGTTTTTTTAAAGAGATCTCAAAAATTCTCAGGAATTAGTAAATTATCCTTTCCTTTCAGCCTCAATTAGAACCCTATTTAGCAAGGGCCATGGTATGAGGGTGAATTTCATTGCATCCCAACATAAGAGAAGTAAATTACCTGCTGTGAAGGTGACTTTGTACTAAGCTGGTCATAAGCTTGTGGAAGTACAGTTATGGTTTCTGCTGTAGTCTCATGGGCGGTTGATGGACAACCGCCTTTCTGCATGCAGGTGCTTGTCACTGTGTATGTGTAGGCAATGGAGGCATTGTACAGTGGTAAGACATATTTTACTATACCATGCCTTAGCAAAAATATTTTAGACCATTTATTTAGTTGACGTATCCTCA
This sequence comes from Scolopax mira, assembly GCA_004320125.1. Taxonomy (NCBI): domain Eukaryota; kingdom Metazoa; phylum Chordata; class Aves; order Charadriiformes; family Scolopacidae; genus Scolopax; species Scolopax mira. Next base: position 17,721 of record BJBW01002560.1, read on the forward strand.
GAAATGCTGCTGTTGTAATCTACATCGCGATATATGGTAGAGCTACTTATTTTGCTTGTTATAAACCTTGAAGAAATTACCTGAGAAATAATATGTTCCTGGTGCAGGAAGTTCCTGGACAGCTGTGTTTTAATAATCCCACATCCATTATGGTATCTGCTAAATAATTTATCTGGAGTCCTGCAGAGGGCAAAGATTAATACATAGCTAAGTGCAAGAAAATGTCCTTAGTTAGAGGCTTTGAGTGGCATCAGGAAATGCCACGCTGATCATATGTAATCACCTCTGCAGTCCAGAATTTCTCTCTCCTTTCCCTTTATGGAGTTATTTTATGGATTGATGTTAAGAGAGAGGAGGAGGGCTGAGCAGTGGGTCAGCTATATATTCAAAACATAACCCAGGGTCTGTGGCACAATCATGGTTCTGCCAGCACAAGGGGCACAGCACAGAGGCAGGCTGCAGCACAGCTGGCTTTACTCCTGAGTGGAGAATGAGCATTTGGAGAAACTCTGCTTTAAAAATATCTGCTGCCAGCTTGCCTTGGGCAATGATTTCCTGTTTGTGAACCATCACTGAACTGCTCAAAGAACTTCTTTCCTTCACATTGTACTTTAATCTAGTTTAAATTGTGATATATTGTTCACAAAGCATGGGAAACAACCTGATAACTTCTACATTCACTGTGTTTCCTATCCTACCTCCAGGATAAATTTTAACACTGTGAATCAGGATGACAATGTATGAAGGCTACTTTCTCTGAGACAGCAGCAGCCATTGCTCAGACAGGATTATATTTTGGATCATTGTTCACACTTGGGCTTTCCTTATTGGCCTGAACTGTTGTCTACATCTTACTTAAATAATAGCCTGGGTGCCATAGCTCTGAACAAGATAAATTGTTTGTGTGCTGTGATCCTGAAAGAGGTAAAGCGCTTGCATGGGGATTAAAATACTGTATTCATAGCTCTGGAAAATAATTGTGATACTTCTTTTGCTATGATTTCAAATGCATTTGGAATAAAGAAATAGAATCAGTGAAAAAACAGCCTGTAATACATACACATGCATCACCATCCTTGTTGCTCTTCAGATGCAGTTAGCACAAAACACAGAAAGCCTAAAGGAAGAAGAAAGGTTATTGAACAACAAAAAAAATCATCAGTGAGTGAAAACTCACATAACCCCTCTTGACAGATGCAATTACCTTTGGCCTGCAGCTGGTCATGAGACTGGCAGATACCAGCTGGGCAAAGTGTGCCAAGAGACGTACAGAGCAGGCAGACAGAAGGGCTCTGGAGCGTATCTGCCAGCCCTGATCTTCTGTGTCTGCTCAGTGAGGAACTTACATCGTGACTTTCTGCATTATTTTGCATTGCCAAGTCGGGTAGCCTGAATGTCCCACGTAAAATCCTTTGTAAGGGGAAATTGATGCTTGATGTAGACATAGCAAACTCCTGGCTGGGCTGAGATGGCTGTAGACTCTTCAGTGATTCTTTTCTTCAGTCTTTTTCCATCTTATAACCTCTTAATAAGGAACGGTAGGCATCACTGTGGTGAGAAAGGCCAGCATTTGATGGGGAAATTTTATTTCTCTATGAGAAATTAGTTGGCAGTAATTAGCCACCTTTTACTACTTTGCCTTTGCAGAAGCTTCTCTGTAATCACATATTTAATCTATGGGTCTATTAGTCATAGACCGATTTCTGTGCTGTGCCGTGAAGTCATCTACACTAGCAAGAATAACAGCAACAGAAATAAATTTCTTTCCGCAAATAATCCAAGTTCTATTGTACAGGGAGTAAACATGTTGCTTTCCATATGACTAGGACTGTTGGCACTTCTGAAGGCTCTACAAAGATCTATAAAGTCTCAAAGGTGTGCAGTTGAAGTTAGCTAGATAAATGCCTTCATGAGTCTGGGATGATATACTTGAATTCAACTTTAAATTCCACTTTAAATAAGTGGGTTAACTCTCAGCTACTTTCTGCAAACCCAAGTATATATCTATATGTTGTGCATTGCAAAACAAAAGTTGGGCTTCATTTAAGACAATTGAGGACAAACAGGAGAATTAAGAGACTGAGGTTCAGAGCTGCAGAGATTAAAAGGAAGCAAGCCTTCTCAGTGATCAAAGAAAGGAGTAAAAAGGAAACTGGATCAAATGCAGTCCAAAACAAACCTTAAAACCAGAAAAGATCATCTGAAGAAAGTTTCAGCCCCCACAGATTTGTGTTGTGGATGCAGATCTGTAAGTGACAGACAGGTAGAGGAAGCCTGGGACCTGAGACTTATATTGCCTTGCATTATTTCTGCATTTGGAAGTCTTGTATTATTTTCCCAAGCTGCTAAAGATGCAATATGTTGGTTTTCTAGAAAATCAGCAACATTTTGTATTCATAGCCATTTCTCTTAGCAAATACCTCTGTGGTATTTTATCACAGAGATTTAGAGAAAGAGAAAAATAATGGGATAGTCACTAAATTTGAAGAAAAACAAGAATCATGGGGTTTTTTCTTAATTTTGCCCAGCCTAATCTAATTTCTTATTCAACTCGGACTCCTTACATTTCATACATTCTTATTTCACAGTGGGTCTGGGGTGACTGCCTTGATCTCATTGGAGAATAAATTTTTTACCCAGTAATCCCATGCCCTTCAAATGTGGAACTGTTCACCCATGGTAATGGAGGATTCAGACGGGGGTTGAGCTTGTGCTGTCAGTGCTGAATCACAACCTGCTTTCATTGAAATCTCTTCAGCAATACATCTGGCCTGGCCTTGATAGCCCAATCTTGACACCATATTTATGTGATTTCTCATGTACTTGGGTGTTTTATTTTTGTGCTATTTTTTCTTGATTTTGACAAGTTCTTGTCATTGACAAGTTTGATTCCATTTGTTTTATTTTGTTTCTGCAGGGCATTCCAGCTGGGACTGTATTTCACACTTAATGGTTGAAAGCCTGAAAGATCTCTGGTTTAACACAGGAAGAATGTAAAGTGTGTTTAACCACAAGTGCTCTTGGAATAATGTTTTGACTACAATCTTCTTCTTTTCATTTATCTGCAGGTGTCTCATGATTTTGCAATCAATTTCAATGAAGACAACCCAGAATGTGCAGGTAACACTCATATTAGGACAGACTGCTGTATTTCTGCTGTGTGAAAAACGAGCTTGTATTTTTTATTGTGTACCCTGAGTATTGTTTAAAGTGTTTTTTAAAGGAAGCAGCTGGGAGTTTCAAAACCTGACATGCTCCAAGCCACCAAGCTTAGTTTTAGAAACCTTAGGAAGTGCCATATATTAATTTCTTGAAAAACATATGCCTTTGGAAGTACACCATGCTGGTCATTCAGCACTTGAACATCTCCAGACTGCTAGCATTTCTGAAAACTAAAGCTGTGTTTCTAGATTCATTCCAGATCTTCACCTACAGCAATTTCATAGGTTGTGCAGCTAAGAAGGGCAGGACGTGCAAAAGCAGGCTGTGTGCTGCGGGATCAAAGACTCCCTCTGTGTAGAGCCAGTTCTTTGGCCAGACCTATAGCAATAGTATCCTGCTGCGAGTCAGCCCAGTGATATCCAGCACCAACGGGTCAGGGCAGCAGCTGAGGACTACAGTGGTAGAAGGCTGGAGACTGTTACAGTACAGCGTAAGATCTTGGTGTGTTCCAGCCATAATCACTACTCCTTGCTAGTCAGAGGCCAGATTCAAGTAGCAGATCTTGCTGTATGTCTTGTATTTGTAATCAGGGTCTGCAGTGTCTGATGCTGTCTTCCTAAATAATTCCCACATTTTGTAAAAGGTGAAAATAAGGAGAGAACAATCTCCAAACAGTCAATGAGTAATCCCAGACTTATTTGAGAGTCTTGGTCAGATGATCATTGCTGTCTAAAATCCACAGGTTGTTATTCTTCCTTATCCTTCTGCTACCTTCCAAACACTGAAATTGGTCTTGCAGAATGCTTTTGCTGTTCAATTTTCTAGCTGCTCCATTCAACCCTTCTCAAGCTTATTAGCAGCTTGCTTTCAGGCATAGTCAGTGGAATATGTTCAGGACGAGAATTAAGGTGCCAAGAAATGAAGTGAGGAGAAGAAGAGAGGACATGCAAGGCAAAGGAAAGAAACATTAAAAGAACTCAGAGTTCATGTATCTTAAATGCAAGACCTCTGCTTTTGGTTCAGTGGGCATTCCTGCTGTGTTGTTGCGCTTGGATTGTTGGACTGCCCCAGCCTCTGCAGGTCGTATGCCCGAAATGTGATTGGGTATAAGTCCTACAGATGCTTGATGTGTTCACACAGCTTTTTACATTGCTTTTATTGAATTAAAAGAAGCTAAGATTATATGTATGCATCTAGATGTGCCTGTAAGCCTGTGAACTAGCTTAAAGTTGAGATTTTTAGTCAAAACTGAGAGTCGTGGGGTTGAAGCGGGGAAGCAAAACAGACAGAAATTTGTCTGGACTGTCATATTTTAAAATGTGGGTAGCTTGCCTGCTTCTGAACCTGGAGATATTGGCATCTACACAGGGCCTGATCTGTTTAAAACATCACAGTTAACAAGTGTCAGTAGTAGGTGATAACATATAATGCATGTAGTGTTCAAAAATGTAGCTTTGTTTTCCAGTCTAACCTTTCCATTTCTGACCTTCTGCATATGTCGTAAAAAAAAAGCAAAAAAAAAAAAAAGCCCTAGCGCTCTATACAAAGAACACATTTTTTCTTTCCTTTTTGCTGCCTCTTTTGAGTCCAAGGCTAATTCTTTTATCACACCAACATTGTTACAGAATGATTTGTATTGATTGGTACTTGAAGAGGCTGTCTCATCTATAAAGTGCCAGCAGCAGGTCAGAGGGTGGACAGACCAATCTTCTGCAAGAACTCACTATCCATAGAACACTATTATGCAAATTAAAATGTAACAATGGAAGTGAAAGGAGGTTAAAAAATATATGGAAGGAGCTGCTCTATGATCTTTGCATTGGCTTATGTCACTTAATGTTTGCTACATATTTAACATTTATTTGGTTCTTTACATAAGACTCATTTATCTGATAAGTTAACCCATCACCTAAAGGGAGTGTTGGAACTCCTTTTGGAAGAAAGGTGGTTGCAGCATGAAAGAAGGCCAAGGAAGAAATTTTGCAGCACTTGTACATGCATCTACAAGATATAAAAAACACTTCTTTGTCCTAAATGATACCATTTAAAATAATATCCATCTGGAGGAAAGGAAGAAAAGGAAACAGAGCAGAAAATGTGTTGTTTAATCACCTGCTGCATTTTGCTCATCACCTGCCTGTCATGGATGCTTGATTAGTTCCTACCACCAATTGCTCTCTGATGTTTGCTAGATGCTCTCACTGTATTGGGTGACACAAAGAGCAGTAACACCAGTATGTCATGCAGAGAGAGGATGCAAAAGTGAGCAGAAGATAAAATGCTTAGTGCCCACGCTGGTTTTCCTTGTAATATTTAGCATACTTGCCAGAAAACAAAGGAAAATTGCAGAAGAACATCTTGCTTTAAACCAAGAAACGAGGTTAGATCCACTATAAAAAGTATGTGTCTAATTTGCTTTTGGGGAATTAAATCCCTCTCCTTGTGGAAGTAGTGAGTATTTGCTGGCACAAGGCAGTGTGAAGCATCATGCTACATTGACTAAGGGCTGTGTATTGATATGAAGATCACTGGAGTTCATAAAATATATGCATTTAAAACCATATATATATGCATACACTGTATTTCATTAGAGGTATTAAAAGTAAAATCCAAAAAAAATATAAAGACTTGAATTGTGAAGAAAAATGCACATTGACTCTCCCTAAATTAAAGCACTCTAAGAAAATTAAGCTACAAAGTAAGGCACTCAGATATCCTGTCAAATTTGAATATATAAGGACAGTAGATATTTCTAAAATATATTAATCTGAAATAGTGAATAAGAAACTCTATTTCTAAAATAAGTTTCTTTCTAAGATGAAAGCAACTTTCTGGCATGAATCAAGTTAATTCTGTGTGGAATGCAGGTAGTAAGGTTTATCTTATACTATTTCAACGCATAAGAAGAAAACTACAGTGTATCTTGTCATCATCTAAAGAAAGATTTATGAGGCCTTCATGCAAGATCAGTAAGTATATGTAATGAAATCCTTAGCAGGTTTAAAATTAGGAGTTAACAAAAGGTCAGTTTTGCAATATATAATTTAGTCACTGAAATCACCAAGGGAAATTTTGTGACATTACTCTACATTTTAGCCAATCATAGCTATAATTGGAGCGTGTTCTTTTATCTACAAGCACTGCAGTGGAAAATTATGTTTGCAACTATCTATAAAGAGGGAAGACTGCATTCTCCACCTTTTTATCACAGGAGGTTCAGGTGTACCGTTGTAAAGCAATTACAACTCCCTGTGATTTGTTAGTAACAGGTATGCACCCATATATCCTGTAAACATGGCTGAGTAAAACCTCATGAGTGTGCTAGTCTCAGCGCAAACTGAAACTGGCTTAGGATCTTATTGAAGTCATTTCATTCTTCAGCATCCTTTACAAAGCTCTTCAGTCTATCACTTTAGACCTCTAATCCTTTAGGTCTGGTAAGCTGAGAGCTCTGAACGCAGAGGCTAACGTGCATCACTTCAAGAAATCCTTCTTCTCAGTGACTGAAAATACCAATTTCCATTTTGTGATCTGTCAAGTGTGTCAGCAGAAGTCTGTTCTCCCTCGTCTGGCTATATATCCTGAAATGAAAAAGCCCAAAATAGCTAGTTCTCCATCAAAACTTCTTGACTGAAGATCATTTTTCTGTAGACTGCAAAGGATCCTGCTGTTTCTCGCAAGAATTTCACAGTTTTTGGTCATAGTCTAATTCAACCTGTGAGCGATTATGCAAAATCATCCTAAAAAATTATTTTCTTAGCACAGGGGAGTCAGGTATTTGAAAAAATGTCTGAATTCCTTGACAGCTCTATGTTGTAAGTACAAAGGGCAAAGTTGTTGGTAACTACCATGATAGACAGAAATACTTATCTGGAGGGCGAAGTGTTGAACTGTTTTTAGCTTGTGTGTACCCTTTTAGCATGAATCTTAGGTGTTGATCAGGAATTGATCAATTACACCTTGAATTGAGAAGGATGGAAGCTGTTGCATTGCAAGTTGATATCTGGAAAACAGACATTAAAAGCTGCTGGGAAGGAGAAGCATGATATAATGAATTGTATATTACAATTGTAGATTCAAGATATTGTAGATACTGTAGATTCAAGGCAGCAAGAGACAGCCTCTCAGAAACTATCTGAAACTGTTAGTCCTTGCTATTCATGTGGTATTTTGTGTTTATTCCTTAAGAACGTGCCTTTTATTTACACTTGAAACAAGTATGGTAGTGGTGATATTCTCCACATTTATTTTCCTTTTGTGTGGCTTTTCATGCCAGGAATACAAGGTGTTGTGGAGGCTTATCAGAGCTGCCTGCCCAAGCTGCAGCTGTATGGGCCAACAAACATTGCTCCCATCATCCAGAAGGTGGCAAAATCAGCATCCGAGGAAACCAATACCAAGGAGGCCTCGGTAAGTGCATAATGCTGTGTTTGGTTTTTTTCTTGTCTTGTCATGGATCTCTTGTAGGCCAGCAGAACAGGGCCTTTTCATGTGTGTGAATCATGCCTTCACAGTTTTTACTAACTCTGTGTTAGCTGGAGGAGTGTATCTAGCCTTTATAGCTTTAATAATCACAACTTCAAATTATTCCCCCAATGTTCTGTTTCCTGCTTTTAGAGCTGTTTTACTGTAACACTTCCATTTCTTCACTGTGGAAACATAGCTGCTCAGGCTACAAAAATTTAGGGCCTAAGCCTCAAAGTGTTGATCATACAAGAAGATAATCTCAAATGTTTCCCTCCACAGACTACCCTATTTCAAATCTCTAGCAGAGGCTGTAATAAAACTTTTTTGTTGAACTACAGGATTTTTCCAACCATTCCCTTAAAAACTGTATCAGTATGGGTTTTTGTTTGCTATTACTGACATGGGGCATCATGTCATGTATCATGCCTTTTGGAAATCAGGAGACAAGTCTGTTAGCCTGCGTCTGATACAGGACCCATGACAGATTTCTTGGGCTATAAGACTTAAGCATAGATCATGTTTTAAATGTACACCTTTGAAATGCATTAGGCCTATTTTTCTCCTCCCTCCCAGGCAGGAAAGGGAGAATGAGAGAATTGAAGAGAATATGGGACCGAGTGGGTCTGAAACATTTACAAGAGCAGTGCTGTGGGAGTAAACAATGTAAGAGAAAACTTGTATTCTGCAACAAGAAAAATGTCCATATAGTAAGAGAACAGAGCTGTACAGTGGCCTGCATCTCATCACCAGGCCTGGAGCTTTCTCTAAACTTTCTTCATGTGCTCAGCCATTTTTAAGTCCTATTAAGACAGCAGTTACCAAACATTTCTGTTCACGTGAGTCTCTCTCCACTGTTGTTTCCAGGATCTTGATAATCCTAAAATGCAGAATTGCTAAATTTGAATTTCCATAACCATCTAATCCTGAGGTGGCTCACTATGTTCCCAGTGCTGCCTTTGAACTAGCATGTCTTACTGAGTAAGTTGGTTGGCGAGTCATCAAGATAAAGTTTTCTCTCTGCATGTTTTGTTTTATTCATGGCAGGAGGTGATGATCAGAACACTTTGAGTTTATGTAGTTGTGTATACATAAACTTTAATGATGTTTATTGTGTTGGTATTGCTCACACAGAGTGACCAACTTCTGTGATCTGTTCATTTCTCCTATTAATACACGTTGGTTACATGACTCCAGCTGCCTAACAATTCATAAAGGATCCAAGTAAGAGTCACTCTTCCCTATTACCAAGTGAAAATAAGTAATGACCCATTATCCCAGTTCAGTGGACTTTGGAGTTTTGGGGACGTAATGACAAGTGCACAAAATTGCTTGCTCTCCTTTAGAGAATGAGAAAATCTCTCTGGGGCTCTGTATGAAGTGTTTGAAGATGGATATATTCCTCCCTGCACATGCCCTTCCTCGCTTCAGGGACCCCATTACTCTACAGAATTCAGCAGACGTGCCATAGTATGGTGCTTCTCCCACAGGCAGCAGTGGGTCACCCTCCTGTTTGCAGACGAGTGCACCCTTCCCACTTGCCTGTTAGCAAAGCTCCTCTGCAAAGTGCTGTCATAACCTCCATGACAGCTCTGCTACAGGCTTGTAACGCTTCAATACCCCATTCCCTCCTGCCTCCCACTGGTTCCCAAAGGGAAACAAAATGTAATCAGAAACTGTCAGCAGAAGTGATTGTGCAGCAGATGGAAAATAGGGCTAGTGAGGATCTCAGAACTATTCCAGACTTCCCAGTCAAAGTCTTGACCTTCCCAGCCCTAGCAGCTAGAAACCCCCTTTTCTGCACTGTACATCCCTCTGCTCCCTCCAGCTCCTGGAAATGACCTGAACTACAGCCAAACTCCAGAAGAGGAGAAATTAGCATCTGAAGAGGTTTGGATGGGAAACACACTTAACCTTTGAGTCACTATAAAGGTTCTTTTCTATTTAAAAAAGTCTATGAGTGAGTTACCAGAAACACTTTTGTACTGGAAAAGCAGCTTTGGAAGATTAACTAATGATATAATTTTTTTACTTCTTGTCCAACAACTTCAGCAATATTTCATCTTGCTGATTCTGACGGACGGCGTCATTACAGACATGGCTGACACCAGAGAGGCCATTGTCCATGCCTCCCACCTTCCCATGTCAGTCATCATCGTCGGGGTGGGGAACGCTGATTTTAGTGACATGCAGATGCTGGATGGTGATGATGGGATCCTGAGGTCTCCAAAGGGCGAGCCTGTGCTTCGAGACATTGTCCAGTTTGTGCCATTTAGGAACTTCAAACATGTAAGCTGACTTTTCCATCCATTCTGCAGACGGGTGAATGTATATTACATATAGTGAACAGTCCCTGGGGCTGGGCCTAACTTTGGATGGGCATGAAGTTTATAGTAAACCTATGGCATTATTGTGTCAGAAACGGAAAAACGAATGTAGAATGAAATGTGCTCCATTATTGAGATGGGGAGGGTGGGGAAAGAAGAGATGGGGCAGAATCCATGTGCTTCCTGTGGTGCCAGTCCTTACCTCCATTTCCACCCTGATTTTAGTTTGGTTGCCCTTCCTGACTTATTTTTCCTGGTGTCTCTTTTCCATTCTCTTTGCATCTATTCTATTAGGACTACAGTATTCTGCTTTCTATCCCTTCATTTCCACAGGCAGCTGAAATGGCTGTGGATTTGTCATCACAGTGTTCCCCAGGAGGCTGTTTCCTTATTGAAATTTGGGTCCCTAGGTTCTCAAAAGGCAGGACTATCCACCCACAGCATCCTGGTCGCTTCAAACCTCTTCACCCAAATTCTGTACAAGAACAAATCCAAGGAAGAGCTGTTACTAAGAACCTCCCTTTGCCCTCAGCCAGCTGTTTCTGTCTGAGCCTACCATGGTGTAGGAGACTGTAGGAAAGGAGAGACTCAGCCTTAAATTGCCAAATTTGAAATAATCCCTTGGCCATGTACTTTACTTCTCAGTCACCTGCTGTACTTTGCAGCATCTGTCCCAGGGAGTTTTTCAGCAGCTGGGTAGAGACGGTGTTCACCCACAGAAGGAACTTTCCCACACAGTCAGGTTTTTCAGGGGCCTTTTCCTCCTTATGGAGGCATAAAATGGCCTTTTTGTTCCTCTGCAATACTGATCACATCTCTTTCCCTCTGTTTTTCCATCTTCCTCTCCTTTTCTTTCCCTCATTCCTTCTGTCATATTTAAGTGGTTCTCTGCACTGTTTTTTTGCTCACCCATGTCTAGAAAGAATATCCTCAATATTTGATTTGAAATTTCTTTGCTGCACAGCATAACTGACTCATTCTCCTCATGAGATTCCCCTCTCCAATCTGCTCTTGTATGCTACTGATTCTTAGTTCTGGATTTGTCACACAAAAGTTTTCAATTCTGGGTTGGTTTTAGTCTGACTGTGGGTTTGTGGTGCTTACATTGCTTTAGTTTTTCTGGGCTTTTTGTTCCCACAGGAGACTTTTTTCTTTTTTTTCTACTTCCAAAATACAGTTGCTCTGTTTTCTCTCTTCAAAATAAACTTTTGCCATATCTGTCTTAGATCTAGACACACCTTTTACTTTTGTAAACCCTACCAAGGAGTAAGAGAAACAAGCTTCTTCTTCTTTTCCCTCTGCCTTTATGTAAAGAAAGATCCTCCCAGCAGGTAAAACTCACCTTGTGTTATAAGCTTGGTGACACCACGCCAAATGGCTGCAGATTTGCCACTGAATTGGAGATACATATATTCCTGTGTTGACAGTGCCACTCAGTCTGGTGGAAAAAAGTATGAGCACAACCTGCTCGTAGCCCACAGTTCTCCATCGGATCATCACGAGTCATAGTGCTGCACTATAGACTATTGTAAAAGTGTTGAGAGGCAAGTTATTTAGGAGCTAGTGCTAGACCTACTTTCAATTAGTTGAAAATATCTTTCTGCAAGGAACTGGCAAAGCCAGCTGCATTTGTTATTTTTAGTTTCCCTTTGTGATTTTATAAGAAAGTTGAAATAATCCTTGATTGAATAGATTAATGCTGACAATTGCAGTTCTGGGCACTGAATATGTTGTGCCTCTGGTGTTAACTTGTGAGCGATTTTATGTGCAATTTTAATTGCTAGCATTGGTCAAATAGCAGACATGTATTATTTTTAGCTGGTTTAGATTAAGTTCCCCAGTACTGGGACTGGATAGCAATCTTAAAAATCTATTGCTCTTGTTAAATAGTGGTATTTTTCTCTCCCTTTCTCTCAGTAGCAGGGATAATATAGGTATAGAGACAGATCATGTGTTTGCTATATCAGAAAAGTCAATATATCTTATGCAACTTGTTATTTAGTCTGTTTATTGTGATCTTTCAGCATTTCAACAAATGTCAGTGTAATGGATGAGTGCCCTTAACAATAGCCCCTTCTGTTTGAATGTCTTTATTGTCATATCCCAAATAATCTCTCTCTCTGAACAAAGTGACATTCACAGCTATCTTGCTTACTTATCCAGAGCACAAACAAAAGACCATGCCTTTTGCATCAACTAGTGAAATAATTTTTCATGGTAGAAATGAGTATGACGTTTTGATTCAAACTTTTTTTTTTTTCCCACAGGAAAATGAAGATTTAACCCATTTGGGAAACTTTTTAACAGATCACACACAAGTTCTGATCACACACAAGAATTACCATAGATCAGCATATTACATTTAACAGCTTTAAGTACAAGATGTATTTAGTTAAAAAACACATGTCTTTTGTCAGTGTGCCTTGTGTTTAGTTTTGATATTTAGGATGTTCAACTAGTAAGTGAAAAAAAAAAAGGATCTTTTTAGAAAGACTACAAATCAAGTTGTATAAGGTTTATAAATTTCTCTAATAAATCTAGTATTTATTTTTGCCTAAATCCATATTAGTCCCACTGCTGACGGAAGGAGGGAAAAAAAGTATTATTTGTGAGCAATTCTTTTTTGTTTTGCTGGAACAGTCAGACAAAACTCATTTGGAATCAACCGAAACAATATTTTTTGCCATTACTTCAATTCTCAGCCTGGTCAGCCTGGAACTCAAAAACTTGTATCTATCTAAGGAGATCAAAAATAATATATCCATAAGCTGCCCCTGAGAGAAAATTGAAGGGAGGGAGAAGGAATTTGTAAAAATAACCTATAGAGTGAATACCTTTTATTTAATATGTTTGACTTCAGAGAATGTTCTGATCCTGCATGGCACTCATAGAGGCATTTAACACATTTCAATTAACTCAAGACCCAACATAGACAGAAATATTTATTGTAGGAGTTTGATCTCCTACCTGAAGTAGTGTATCAGGACTACTTTTTGACTCTCGTTTTAAGTGATATGTTTGAAGCTATAAAAATAATAGTAACAATTGTAGTGATTCTTGGCAAATCCTGTAGTTGTGAAGGCATGATAAAATCAAGGTCACTATTACTGATTGAAAAGATGTCCCATTGAATAGTGGGCGACATAAGCAATTCATTACAGGAGAACATAACAAAGGGAAAATATTTTCCCTGAACTCAAGTAAATGTCTTCTCTCTGTAATTATCACCACTCCAGCTACATGAATGTCCTTCACCTGAAACTGCAGAACAGTGATGCTCACAATCACAAAATGAAGCTGAAGAAAATCACCTGTCTCAGTCTATTCACAGTCATATTTTAAGAGCTGAAATTCACTGCCTTTAGGATGTGCAATTTATTTACTGAGCACAAATCGGATGCTATAGGTAGACTGTATTCCATTCTGCATTGTATTTAGCCATAAAAGCTAGCAACTGTGACTTAATAATACATACATCACAAGTGAGTGTGGAAAGCTCTTAACCACTGCAAGGAGCAATGTTTTGCACTGTGCATTGTAATTAAAGATTAAGTGTTGTGAAGCTATAGAACTGAGTCAACAGTAGTTTCTAATATACACCAATTATCATCATAGGGGATTATTTTCCTTCTGTTGGCTGGTCTGATTGTTGTGAATTAGCCATCAGCTGAGAACTGTTTATCTTGAGGTGTTTATTGCTAGGATGCTCTTCAAACATAGCCGTTAAACAATGGAAAAAACATTACAGTAAAACGTTAATGTATGTTTTGTGTTAAAAACCCAGAGAAGGTAACTCTTACGCAGCACTGCTGAACTAGGGCTGGGTTTTAGCTCGGAAGTTACTGGGTCTGAATCTTACTGATACAAATGCTGCTTTGCACCAGTTAGTCTAGAAGTGAGAGTGCTTTACCGCCACAGAAGTACGTAAGGTGCAGGTGGCCTGGACCATCAGAGAGGAAGACACCCTAATTTTTGGATTCTTCCTACAAGAAGGATCCCTTGGACCAACAGACATCACTGGCATGATGAACCTCTGCAATGCAGCAGTTGTCCAAGAGTCAAGCCAGCTAGCCCAGGGCAACTCTGTGTTGGGCCAGTGGTAGCCTGTGAGACTATGGAGCACAGTAAATGTGTTACCTTAAGCCACAGTGAAAGGCTTCACATGGACACTGGGTGAGGAGCTTGGTGCGCAGTTGACTCCTCAAGTGGTGGTGATTCAGCCCTGCATCTGAGCCCGGGCAGAGTCTGTTCTGAAGGGCTGACCCTTCCTTCAGAAGAATGGATGTGGCATCAGAAGAGAGAGAAATGTCCAGGAGGGTGATGCAGAGAGAGGAGTGTTGGCCCAATTTGCAGATGTGTGGACTACGTGTGATCCACAGAAGCTGTTGCCAAGTGCTCCTGCCCATCATTTTTAAAAATAGGGAAGAGTGAAGTTTCCTGATTGCCAGGGCTTGTGTATGCAGCGATGGTTGCTGGAGTCTTCTCCTACTCCCTGATTTTAGGTAGGGTTGTATTTGTGATAAGATGGCACAGAGACAGGTTAAGGTACGTACAGCTTTGGCACACTGGGATGGAGATTAAAAAAACCCCAGTAATTCTCGGTACCAACATCAAAATCAGCCATTTGTCTGACTCAAGGGGGTATTTTCTGCTGATTTCAGTGAAAACAGGTTGAGGAAAGAACAGGGCAACTGTGGAAAGCCATGCATTTCGCTTTGAAGTATTAAAATAAATGGGTTCTGTTACTGGGTAACAATTCAGAACAGTTGCTGTCACACAAAGTATGGGTTCTGCTTTGCTAGTTTCTTCGTGCAGAAATGTTACAGGCTTTTTTGCCTGCACAAATATTTTGGTATAAATGTCACAGTAGGGAAACAGCAGTTCGTTTTATTCATTACTAATTACATATGTGACTCAAAATACCAAAATACAAAAAAAAATAGTTTTTTTTCTAGTTTTGCTATCATTATCTTTGTAGTATTGTAACATTTGATACTGGAATTTATTATAACCCAGGAGCTTTCTGCACCCCTGGATTAGCTTGCTTATGAATAGTTTACCATTTACATCTTATGTAAGCCTAATTTTAAGACTCGGGAAACATAAGGATCCCGCCCCATGCAACAAAGTAGGGCAATAAATAGCCAATACAATTAGTTTGTGACATGGTGGGTTTGAAACTGTCTGTCAATATCACAGACAGTGAGGAGAAAAGCGTTCGTTAGTGTGGGAACAAGTACTTGGTATGCAGAAGTGTCATCCAGACACCAGCTGAAGAATTCCCATGCATCAGCTGAGCTGCCATGTGTGATCTATGTGTGCTCTGTCTGGAGATAAACACATTAGTTTAAACTTCTCAAACTGATGTTTAAGCATTTGCATTTTTACTGCATTGTTGTGGTGGGCTCAGAGGGAACACTGTCAGGCAGGCTGCCTCCGGAGGGGTTGGAATCAGCTCTACCCATAAATACTTAAAAACAAGCAAACCCAAAACGCAGGGCAGGAAGGTGCTATTGAGCTGCATGGGAGCACAGGAGCCCAGTTCTGTCACTGCTCAACACAAGGGCTGAAGAAAATCCCTGCAGCACATGCAGGTGACAGTTGCCCACAAAACATCCGCAGGCTCCCTGTTTAAAATGAAGCATTGTCATAGCCTGAGGCAGCAACTGTGTGTTGTTAGTGGAGGGCATGGTTTCTCATTGCACTGAGTGGGAGCCCACCTCTCCACCTGTGGTGAAAACCAGTGGCTATCTCTATATCCATCTCTACATGTCAGGGTCATCAGTTCTTACGTCTGGTTGACATCCACCATTTATACATCACAGGAAGAGCTTTAGAGCCTCTGCAAAGCCTAGGATTGAAGCTTTCTCATTTCACTCCAATGAAAACAAAAATATTTTGTATTGAATTAAAAAGTTCCCCAGCCATTAAAACACCATGCCAGGTACCAAAAAGCAGAATGGTGATGAAGGCCTCCCTTTTACAGTGACATAAATTCATGTTCAACTTGAAGCTCTGCAGAGTTCCTTACTGAGTACTGACAAATGAAGCCTTTCCAGCCTTTTTCATTGGGATACTCTCTTTCAGAGAGCAGGGAAGTTCAGTTACCTTCAACTTAAAATAGGCCAAATGGACCTGAGCACTTTTGGCTTTAGCGTGCCTTCAGGCAGCTACCCCTCAAGCCCAAACTGACTCACAAAATGTGCTTCCAGCAACAGTGCCACTCACTTTGAGTCTTTTTTGCCTTCCATTTCTCTACCATACTTCCTACCTTGGTTTCATGGCACCAATCCCTCTAAAAGCCATGGCACTTCTAGCACAGAGACAGGTTAACTCTTGTGTTTTCTACCATTTCCTGCAGGCATCCCCAGCTGCTCTAGCAAAAAGCGTTTTGGCCGAAGTTCCAAACCAAGTCGTGGACTATTACAATGGGAAAGGGATAAAACCAAAATGTATGTCAGAGTACGAGTCTTCCAGGACACTAGCTCCATGAACCTGCCTGCACTCTTTTACAAAATTAAAAAAGAAAAATGCTACTGTCTACAACTACTGTACTTAAAAATGAAACAAACAAAAAATAGCACGTTTTGGTGATTTTTAACTAAAATAACCTTTTTTTTTTTTTTTTTTGCATGTGTAGCCTAAAGGCTTAAATCTGTTAAGCGGTTGTATTGTTGAAAACTTTTTATGAGGAAAAAAACATCCAGGATAAAAAAGAAGTGAACTCTTTACATTACAGCATGTCACCTTGAAATAAAAAGTTATCTGTATCTGTTTTTTATACAGGTTTGTTGAAATTTTGCTAAATTTCTTATCTTTACACTGTAAAGCATTTTGAAATATTTATTGAGAGTCGATAGCCAAAATGTCTTTGGTTTAATCTGCTATGAACTGAGAGATTTTTCAAAATGGCAGATGCATGAACTGTATTTTGCATGTTTAAAATAAAAACAACACAGTTTTGCAGCTGTTGTCTTTATTTCTCTCTCTGCCACAAGGCTGCCTGCTTTCAACCTCCACATTCCAAGAAAGGGGTAATAAAGTGTTTCGAGAAATACCTGGCCTAAAGCATGGGCACTTCTAATGTTAGAAGCTTATAACATCAGCACCCGAACATGCCCACGCAGTCGGTGGCCTGAGCAGCAATTTTTCAAAAGCCTGGCACATCCAGCTCTTACAAAGGGCTCAGACTGTACCTCTAAACAGATCTGGCTGGGAGGGCATGATCCACCAGGATTGCATGTCTGAAAATACGCCTAATTAATCCAAATGATCTGGCTGGCTTTCGAATGGGTTGTATTTTGGCTACCCAAATTTATAATCTCTTATGCTTGGGAATTCTTATTTTGTTTCATTTGTATTTTTTTAATCTTGTGACGTTTTCCAAAAGAAATTTTGCATGGCCTGATTTTATGACAACCAGTGATTTGTAACTTTGTGCACACACAGATCACTTGATCTTGTGTGATTTAAAAAACTGGTATTGTACCAAAAGGATATTCAAGCCACCTTTTTTAAAAAAAGAGGATACACAAGAACAGATTGGCAATAGATTGATCTTTCCATTGAAATACTTATGTATATAAATGAAAAAATTGGGTCATTTTTATTCTCAGTGTTTGAATTTTGGATTCTTCATTTGCTAAAAGACAGTAGTGAAAGATGGGACTTGTTAGAGAAGTTAAGGGTAAAATTTGTCAGAAAATAATTTCTGTGGGATTGTCTGAAGGGCATAACTTCAGAGAAGTTGTGCTACCATTGAATTGAAAACGTTGTTGCAAGTAGAGGTGCTTTGGGCCAGTGCTGAATATTTTAGAAAATCTCACCTGGGAACAAGGGGATTGGGGGTTAGAAATATGTTTTAAATGAGTTTGCAGGTGGTGTAGAACTCTAGCTCCCTGATTCTCCTTTAGCAGTGACTTCCATGGGATCAGCTTTGATTGATGATTTTGTACTGTAAAATGAAAGCAGTGGGAGAGGCAGGGTGCATGGGGCTGTCCTACCAGCACATTCAGTTCTGCTCCATCTACAGCGCAATCGGTCACACTTACTAGTACAGATTCCTTCAGCTGATCGACAGTTGAACAGCAGCCAGTATTACTTGGTCAAAACTATAAATTGTCTGAATGCGTCCCGACTAAAAGATATCTCAAATCCACATTTCTATTTAATAGTTGACTGTTCATTTGAGAGCTTACCCCAGCGGGCTGCACATCTCTCCCTCTGTGGATGTATTTCAACTGGAAGCTACTGTGATTTTCCCTTATATCTCCTACACCATTCTGCCAATGTATCTCAATTCTTATCTAAAACATCTCTAGTTCCTTATTTCCATTTCTCCCCTTTTTTCTTTCCTTCTCTATTCTCAGAAGGAACATTCTCTAGCTGTTAAAGCACGTGACTGAAAAATCTATGACTCTATGTCCTTTTCT
>BJBW01002561.1:0-22807 GCA_004320125.1 Scolopax mira
CATAAGACTTGTTCTCCAGACCCCTCACCAGCTTCATTGCCCTTCTCTGGACCCGCTCCAGCACCTCAATGTCTTTCTTGTGGTAGGGGGCCCAAAACTGGACACAGTACTTGAGGTAAGGCCTCACCAGTGCCAAGTACAGGGTGATGATCACCTCCCGGGTCCTACTCACCAAACTGTTCCTGATACAGGCTAGGATGCTGTTGGCCTTTTTGGCCACCTGGGCACACACATGCTGGCTCATGTTCAGTCGACTCTTGACCAACACACCTAGGTCCTTTTCTGCCAGGCAGTTCTCCAGCCATTCTTCCCCAAGCCAGCGATCTATCTAACTTCACACCAGAATTCCTAACCCTTCCCTGGGAATCCAGAGGAGCCCGTCGACAATACACAGAGGTGCCAAGCTGAAGACCTTACCGCTTCCTAAAAACATCCTATGACAGATTTCAGGAAAACAGCGGTTGTATAAATAAAAAGAAAAAACCCAAACACTGCCCGAATCTCTGCTGTCTCGCTTCTCTTTGAGCCTATTTCTGAAAGGTAAATTCACCTAAAGAAAAAAAAAATAAAAAACCTCAAACCATGACAGACAAAGCTCATTTTGAACTATATAACCCTTTCTTTTACAGGTTTCCCCATAGTTCACCTGTCTATAGACCAACTCACAAGTAGCAAAACCCTAGAAATGTGTTATGCTGAAAGCTGCAAACATGAAGGAATTTTCACAATCTCCTCTTGAGAAGAAAGTGAAGTAACATTAACTTCACAACCAGAGCAACTGAGATAAGGGGAAGTCGAGTGAGTGGCCTGGCACAGCTGGAAAATTGCTTGATTTCAGTACTGCATGACATCTGGTTGTTGTTACTAGTAATACTTTTTTGCAGAATAGCCTCCTAACAGGGGAGTCAAGGTAAAGTCAAGATCCTGGCTTTCAGGAGTTCATGGTGTAAGTTACATGAAAAAAACCAGCAGTGATAATATACACATGTATGCTGTAAACACTGGAAAGCAGGTGGGCAGAATCAACAGCACCGCCAGCAAAAGACATGCTTTGTTGTGGCTCTGGAGAACCATCACTGGGTGCATTTCTTAATCATTCAAATGGGCCAGTTTTAATGTTTTCTTGGAAATATACTTCACATAATTGAAACACTCTTTATTTGCTTTTTTGTTTGGTGTGGTGGTTTTTTTCCTTGAGAGCGCCTAAATAAAACAGGTAAAGCCAAACAGCACAGAAGACACACAACAAAATTTTGAGCGATGATCCATCTCCCTTACTGTTGTCTGAAGATCTTCCCAAGACAACAGAAGATACTATAGGAAACTATCAGTAATAAGCATTCAAGTAGGGTTCTCAAAGCAGAAGAAAGGCTATTGATCTTCTCTTTTTCCCAGCCTAAGCAGAAGGTGGAGAAGGGAAACAACAGGAGGTGGCTGCACTAGGCGTTTTTGGGGTCCCCACTCCCCCAAGTGTCTTCTTACTCCTCCCTTCCCCTTGGACAACCTGCTCCCTTTCCACGTTAAATACTAACTCCGTTTCAATCTGAGGGCCTCCACTTTCAGTTCACACGCTAAGGCAAGGGGAAGCAAGCAGAGCTGGTGGGGTCCCAGGAACACCAGCACCAGCAGCTCTGTGTGATGGGACACCGTGATCGCAGCTCACATCCTACCCACCCACACAGATTGCCCGCTCTGAAGCAACAGTGAGAGACAGCCATTTGCCACACAACTTTCCAAGGTTTTTTCTGCCTCTTGGGCACATGTAAAACCTACATGCACGTGTTAAAGTAATACTTCATGACCTTATAAAAGAACACACATTAAAAAATATATATATATATTGAGTCCAATGACCTCTCTGGCTATATAGGGAAAAATTTCATACAGAAGCTAAGTGAACGTGTTCTGTAAACACCACAAACAGATTAGTGTCAGCATATTTCATTTAACTGTGTTGAGCTACCTCGAGCACTCTTACCTTATACTTACATGCATGAGGACTGAAACTCGCTTTTTAAAAACTGCCAATGTCAAGGTATGTGTATTTAGAAAGAAAATTATTCTGTCAGTGCTTCTTTTGGACCCTCAGGCTAGTAAGATCCGGTAGAGTATTAGTTAAACATACTTTTAAAAAAATCTGTTAAGAGACCTTCACCTTCACTTAAGTCTCCAGATTCGGGGTCTACTATTGGACCTAATGGAATCTCCCTACCATAAAGATATTGCTTTTTTAAATGTAGCATTTTGAAAATGCTTCTCAAGTTTTGATTATTGGTTTAAGTCAAACAGAAATGTGTACAGATACAGGTTCATACAGTATCATCTACAATGGAGTTCCACAGTTTGTAGCCATCCTGTTAATGTGAACAAGAATGTGTTTCTTTTCTAAAAATTAATATAATGGCCATCAGATTTCCAGCATTCACCATATTCACCATTCTTCCTCTTTTGCTGAATTAAGAGCACACTCTGGGTTTATGAATTAAACCCAGAGCTTTTATACAAATGAATTTGAAACCCAAGAATGGAATTGGCTTTTGCCATCCATTAGCATGCTTTTGTTACACGTGAAAAATACTCTCCAAATTTCCATTAAGGAACTTGAGAATTTATCCTCCGTGCAGGGGCTGAAATGGAGCACACCTCTAACTGCGGACAAGTGGAAGCCCATTAGTGGTTACTTTCATCATCCATGAGATCAGCTGTGGGGAGATCATAGGAGAGCAGGGAGAAAAGCCACACAAAGGAGAAAAATATAATGGTTTGTAAAATATTCCCTTTTATGTCATACTATGCCCACTAAATAATTAATTACAAGTACATCAGCTGCTATTAAAGGAAAAAAAAGAACGGGTTGGGGGGGGGGGGTGGGGGGGGAAGAGGAAAGGGAGAAGAGAAGGGGGGAAATCAATGAAAAGCTCACAAATGTAGTTAATAAAAAGAAGTACAAGAAGGACTGCTGTTCAAAACCGCCCAGGTTAAATGCTGAAGAAAGCACTGCCAGCAGCAATTGCCTGCAGGCATCCCATGTGTTATTAGTGACTTGGTGCCACAGAAACTGCTATGTTGAGGAAACCCTCTGACCTGAGGATCTTGACACCCGGAGCTAATTGCAAACCGTGTAATCGCCCGTTCCAGATGGCTCCGTTGCGTAAAGCCACGCTGCCTGCGCCCAGTTTTCCACAGCAATAGCACCATACAGGTCAGAAGCAGACTGCATTAATTACTCCCCCTTGTCAGCATCACCTAAAATTCCTAACGGTTTTTGGATTCTATCTGTAAATAAAATTTCCATTAAAATGCCTCGGAGGAAACACTTTTCTCCTAGTTAGAGATGTGAATTACAGATAAATACCCTGCCTGTTAGGTAACACACTACCCTGTGATCTTATGTGAATACAAAATAAGCTTTTCCAAAAATACTGCCCATAAAATATGAATGTCTTTATTCTGGGAGAAAAAAAAAAATCATTGCTGCGGAAGAGTCACTCTCCTTTACCCGCTCTCCGGCTACAGCAGACAGGCAATACATGTTTTCGAGATTTCACGTTGCCACAGATTGATCTCTTTCACATTACGTGCGAGACAGCTGATAACTTGCTACCTGAAAAGGCAACTGTATGGGTAGAAAACCACCCGAAAAGGGGAAACAGCTCAGACAAGAGAGTTCACAGTGGTTAACCTCCTGGAACACATTAGCTACACCAACTCCCGGTTGCCCAGACTAAACAACCCTGAAAACCTCTTGATTTTGTTCACTAACAGGAAATGATTCAGATACAGTTCTGCAAACGCAGTCAACAAGAAGAGGTTAATTACACACACTCGCTGTATTGCATTTTACTATGAAACAATTGAGTATAAAAATTATTCAGCTCTGGTGTAATTTTTTCTTCCTTCCTTTTATTGTTTTGCCCTCAGCACATGTGAAATAAAAACTGTGATGCTTTTATCTTATAGCTCAACAGACAACACCTAATTTTTTAAAAACGCAGATATCCTACAGACTCCTGACAGAGCAATGCATCGCCAGGTGTGAGAGACAGATGGAAACTGGCATCTCTTACAGAGAATGGTGCCTGCATATAAATAATAATGAAAACCAAAGTGCTGTTTGGGGTCTGGGGCTATGAACAGAGACTTTATTTTTCCTTTAAAGCTTTCTTTTCATAAGAGAGATTTACTTAGCAACGTAAAAGTTCCACACACATCACCGAACCAGCACATAAAAGCATCTTTTCTGGCTCCACAACTCATCCCAACTGCTCTCTGAAGCACAGCTATGGTCACAAAACCAAACTCACCTCCATCATCCTTTGTCAAACTAAGCAGTACCAGCACTAGCAGAGCAGTCCTGGTACCTGCAAATAAAGTCAGCTTCCTTCCTCCTGCATGTGTCTGTACAAATGAAACAGCCAGACTTCAGGTTGAACCTTCATGATAAGGCAGAAAGTTCATACTTTGCAAAATTTTAACTATATTGGCCCTATATATATACATATATACTTACGGCTCAGTCACACAGAGCAGATAGAGGAATGGCATTCGGGAGAAGCCGCCTGCATTCTTTCACATTTTGCTAGTCAAACATCACCTAGCATGGTGACTTCATAATCAGACACCTGGAACACTGCTGTGATCAAGGAGAAACTGGAGACCCAACAGCCCATCCCTATCATCAACTCCAGACTTTGCTGATGGAGACTACTGGCAATTATTTCCCTTTGTCCTTACGTTTAAAGAGTCCCAAGGGGCCTAGTAAAACCCCCTCATGGCCCATCACCATTCAGGTTTTAATTAAGAGCTGCAATCATGTGCTTACACCCCGTGTAGCCAGGCAGAACCCACATTCAGGTTAGCTCTTCTCAGGCAACTTCTGGAGCTCTTCATGCCAGCAAAGACCTACCTAAATAAGGGTGGGAGGTGTGTGGGGGTGGAGGGTCTCTGGCTGAGCAGTTTGACCTCAAACACAACGCCAAGAGCCACAAAAGGGTAAGAAAGCAGCAATTTGCCTAGTCACATGTTGAGGCTTGCTGGGAATCAGTCACTCTTCAAGGTCACGGGAGGAGGCACCTCACAAAATTCCAGCTTGTGACAATTTTAAAATACGGGTTTTGCGGTGTCCAGATTCCCACAGCTGGAGAGATGATGCTGGGCAGGGAACAGCACAGCATACCCTGGCACTAACACCCCCTCGTGTGTCAGGCTGACGTACTCTGTTCTCATGCCCACATCAAATGGATCCCCAGATGGGAGAGATGATCTCTGGGATACCTGGGTATACTGTATTTCCTAGGATATCCCAGGAATTTTACCAACATTTTTCCACGCTTTTCTAGGGATCTATATACACTAGCAGATCCCTTCCTGCTCTTTCTGTTATCTTGGAGTTTAGGTCTTACATGCTGGTAAGTGACTTGTAGTCTTTGCTGAATCAGGCCATGGGGAGTCAGGTAGTTCGTAGAATCATAGAATCATATGGTGTTGGAGGGGACCTCTGGAGATCATCTAGTCCAAACCCCCCCCCAGAGCATGTCTACCTAGAGCACGTTGCACAGGAACTTGTCCAGGCAGGTTTTGAATGTCTCCAGAGAAGGAGACTCCACCACCTCTCTGGCACCTTGTTCCAGTGCTCCACCACTCTCACAGTAAAGAAGTTCCTCCTCATGTTTAGGTGGAACTTATACTCAAGTTTGTGCCTATTTCCTCTTGTCCTGTCACTGGGCACCACTGAGAAAAGACCAGCCCATCCTCCTGACACCCTCCCTTTAAGTATTTGTAAGCATTGATCAGATCCCCCCTAAGTCTTCTCTTCTCAAGACAAAAAGGACCCAAGCCCCTCCGCCTTTCCTTTGCTGCACCCTCTCCAGCAATTCCCTGTCCTTCTTGAACTGGGGAGCCCACTGGACACAGTACTCCAGATGGGGCCTCACCAGGGACCATCCAACACACCATGTGCACCAAGGCCCTCACTGGTGAGACAGCAGCAACTGCTAGGAAGGATTACTGCACAGCGGTTGTCCTGCAAGCAAATTTCTGAGTAAGACATTAAGCAAGGCTTAATTTTGGGACATTTTCCTAAAAATAACCGTGACTTGGCTCAAAGCATCACACGAGGAGGCCAAGAGGCGTGTATGACTGCAGCTAAACGTGTGTTGTGAACACAGGCACCCACAGTGAACACCGTAAGGGGGAACAGAGGGAGGAAGCACCACAGGGGCATGTACAGTTCAGCCAGTCTCCATGAGAGATGGGAAAGCCACCTGCAGACTGAGCAGTGGACGCGGCAGCCATGGCCCAAGCAAATGCTGGCATGTCTGAATGGCTGATGGCTGGTGCAAAATCGTTCCACAGAGAGGTCGTTCTCTGCTTGCACAGGAGATGAGAAAGGAAATTTAGTGATGGGCCCTCCGCAGAGACTGGGGGGAGGACTAGGATGATGGGGCAGATATTTGGTTCATGGAGATAACGCCACCTTTCCTCCCCTTCCACCGCCCCCGTGTGACAGCAGCATGGTAAGGGGCTGGGTCCAGGACGCATGCCGAGCTGGTGACAGCCTCCAGCAAGCAGAAATGAATGATGACTGCCCTTGGGAAGTTACTGATGGGCTGCACCTAAATGAGCTGTGTTATTAAAACAGCAGACCCTTTTAAGTCCCACCGTCTGCACCTTGCCTTTCCAGAACTGTCCTTCTGTTTATCACCTTCCACCTGTTGCCAGCTGTAAAAGTTTAGTGTTACAATTTCTAACACCATCCTAACGTAAGCGCAGATAGTAAAAAACACAGTGCTAAAACCAGTTCCTCTATTTTTACCTTTGTTTCAGACCAGAATTCTTACAATTTGCTAACTGTATGCTTTACGGGACTTACCAGTCCTGCAGGGCTCACAGGAGTCATCAAACCTAAAACTGAAGTGTATACTTACTTCTGAATTCTGCAACGCGTATGTTGTCCTATAAATCACTGCCTCCACTCCCTGGCTGCTCATCAAGAGCCTGGATTTTTTCACACCTGCAGCACTTAGGGCTTTAAGACACAACTACAGCAACCATTATCGTGGGATGGTTTACCAAGGAAAAGAAGACACATGGGTGAAAGAACAGCTTTGACTTTTTTTTTTTTTTTTCTGTGAACACAGCAATCCAGTCATTTTGCTAGATAGAGAACCTGGTAGGGAGAATCACTGTGTTGATATTTAAGAATAACCTTTATACCTTCCAACCAGAACTTTCACTTCATATCTCCATTTCTTATGAATATTTCAGAAAGTAGGCCATATATAATTAAAGACACCTGTAACACTTGTAATGCTCATCCTCCCTGCAATAGTTGACAAGGAGCAGTAACCCTGAAATTACATTTTATAGCCCTGCTTCTGCCCAACTCCTTCAGCTCCTCTCTTATGAATTAGTCAAGTGGAAGACTTCATCCGTGTTCTTAAACAACTCCAGATAGGAGGACGCAAGCCACCGTAGCCCGTGTTGCCTCGTGCTTAATAGATGCAGACAGGTACAGCCCAAACGGAGTTCAGTAGCTACTCAGAGAAAATTATCTCTAACCTCAAGTCAGCCCTTTATTTCTGCAGAGGACACTTCAGACACATGTTTAATTGAGAACACGCTGCTATAGTTAACCACAGGCAAAACTGCTGTAACGGAGATTAACACAAGTATGCATTTAAAGCCTCTGCTGAATCGGGGGCCTTAAGTGAGTACCTCACTTGGGAACAGGGAATTATCATCAGAATACCTGCATCTGTAATAGGCCACTGGGAACTGCTTTCAAAATTGCTTCTGAAATACTTTGTTTTCAACATCCTATTATCGACTTTACTTGGGAAGCAATGGATTTAATTTAGAGAAACAGTTCAGCAAAACAGATGGGCTGCGTGTCACTTCTGGGCTCCTTCAAGACCTGTTTCCTTCCTGCATTTTGAGAAAATTCACCAATACCAAAGGGAACAATAGTTATGAACCCCATATGCTTTGAATACATAAAACACCTATATTCAAGTCCTAAAGCTGTTTGGCAAGCCCTTCTTACTTCTGTTTTTGAGGAAAACTAGACTGTAAAACTTTGTGACCTCTTTGTTT
Organism: Scolopax mira; assembly: GCA_004320125.1. Taxonomy (NCBI): domain Eukaryota; kingdom Metazoa; phylum Chordata; class Aves; order Charadriiformes; family Scolopacidae; genus Scolopax; species Scolopax mira. Next base: position 8,095 of record BJBW01002561.1, read on the forward strand.
ATCATATTAATCCATTCTATACTACTGACAAAGTGACTGCTTTCTTTGATGGCTTGTGATGAGCTTTGCCAAGTTAAATAAAGGGCTCCCTGCTATTAATCTGCGCTGCTAAGGTCTCTTATTTGGCTGAACCTGTTTGTTGAACAGCTATAATAGCTATAAATACTTCAGATTACCTCACCCCAAAGCAAAGACAAGCTATACATTTTCATGACAGGTGACAATTTCCAAAGTATGAAGGGAAAGAAAGATTCTCACACCTAAATGGCTGGAGTGATAGTTGCACTTTCCAGCTTAGCTTCCAGTTGCCAACAACACAGATATGAACATTAAAAAGCACACTCATCCAAGAAACCAGCCAAAAATACCTTTTAAACATTAACAGAGGGATGCAACTCCTAAAAATGCAAGAGCAACGGGTATACAGTATTAAGGACTGCTTACTTCTGAAGCCACTGCCTTCACTGCCATGACCTGGCACAGACAGATCTTGCACTGGTGTGTTGTTCACTATCTCTGTTCATGTTCCTGGGCAACCAGTGGCCCTGCTAGAGCAAAGGGACTGGACCAGATGTCGTCCAGAGGTCCCTGCCAACCTCAACTAGTCTGTGATTCTGTGATCTACCAGTAGTACACAGGGAACATGCTCTTCATATTAAGACCCATATCCTCCTACACAGTCCAGGAGGCAGATCGGCTGCTTTTCTGGTGCTTTTTCAGTACTTCCTTCCAGGTTCCTGCTAAGGACCCAGTTGGCTTTTTTTAATTCTACCTATTGTATATGTTCCTCAATGCACCCATAAGCCCTGGTCCCCAGGGACACAACCTGGCTGAGCTGAAAACCCAGGGACATCACATCCTCCCTCTGACCCTTCATACAAATGCACCTGATTAGAAGCATTGAATGTGGATAACTCTAACATTTATTCTTAACTCATTTAGAAGGCTCTAGGGCATTAAATAAGCCAACAGTAGAAAATCATATACATTGCAGCTTAGCAAAGCTATGTGTTGAAGTTATAGTTTGTGTATGCCCAGCTCCGCTTTAATCACTTCAGCAGGAAAGGAGACAATCAAAATATGATTCAGAAGAAAGAAATGAGACAGGGCCTTTCCACTGGCAAATACTAGAAAACCAGATTGATCACAAACAGCCAAGACAGATTTGTGTGCAATGTACAGAAGGAGCAATAGACCATTCATATTAGCTACAGATGAACTTGTTTGTCTTAGCAGACAATTTCCTAATGCTGGTTATTTTTACAGGTAAAATAGCAATGTTTTATATTGAAATAAAATAACAAAAAGAAGGTTTCACTCTGAGGCAGTGAGTTGAAGAGCAACACTTCACTCTTAATAGACTGACCATTTGCTATCAATTTTCAAAGAAAAATACAGCTCTTGAATCAAAACATTTATATTCTTACTCATTTGCTTGCTTTCTTGATGTAGGAGCTGCTTTGCCAGATGGTAGTTAGCAGATGAGTAGTTTCCAATGATGTGGCTCCTTTGGACCTGTATTACTGGTGCACATGATATTTAAGGGCTACTGGTCCAGCACAGAACTTCTGGGCAGCAATTCCCAACCCTTTCAGAGGGACAAGTGACAACCCTGTCAGGAACACCACCAAAGGAAATGTGAGAAAGCTGCAGCAGTAGGTATTTATTCCCTCTGGACTTTTCTGGGAGGCTTTCAACAGGAGAGGGCAGTGCAGGAACAACTGAACACCTCCCAAGAAATAATTACAGCATCCTTAATCACAGGTTTCCATGAGAGAAACTACCTTAGTGTTCCTTCTTCTGGGTTCTCTGAAGGACTGTGTACTCCATGGGTGGAGTTTACTCTGGACAAGTACTGATTTACAGCAAAGTTATATTTTTACTTAAACTGTCCTATAAACAACACCATCTGTTAGAGGAAAGAAACATTTTTTTTTAGGATTTCTCCTTTCCCATTCAAATTCATAGAAGCAAGTTTTCAGATAAATTTGTAGGAGCTTACAGGAAACATTCGAAGCTTTGATGCAGACCCTTATTTTGCCTTCCCTTCCCCTCCCCTCTCCCCCGTTATTTATCAGTTTTCTAACACTAGCAATAATCTCCTATACCATGGATAAATTATATGGTTGGTATTTTGCAAACTTAATAAACATGTCCTATATTGCCATGGCAGACGTGTCTGAGGGCATCAGTTCCCCGTACTGGACAAACATAAGAACTCCCCCATATTTTATCTGTTGCAGTGGGCATCAAAAAGGAGGATCACCTTTCAAGTCCTCAGAAAACCAGAGTGGTTTCTCTTTCAAGCGTTCAGTGAGGGCCAGAGGAGAAATGATTTAAAAAAATTATATTAAGGTCAGCAGAGACAGTATCATAATTTCCTTATTTTCCATCTTCTCCAGATATGGAATGATATCTTCTAATAATACAGAACAACGTACTGTTTAGGAAGGGAAGTAAATTGAGGCTGTGCTTCATCTTTTTCCTTTGCAAAACACAATGGAGCTGTCAGTAATATAACCTTGAATGTGTTCATTTTCACATATTAACCCTTTCAGCCCTGATAAATATAAGCAGGTTTTTTGTCTCAAGGGGGAGAAAGTGCATTTTAAATACCTGAAAGAATGGAGAACAAAAAATTTAATTAAAGTCTTCCTTGTACACATGCATGGATAACCTTTCCTTTAGCAAAAAAAGCCCTTTTTAAAATTAAAGTTATCATGCTGAAATTATTAACATAACTCCTGGGAAAAACGCATAATCTTTGCATATCAAATACCAAAATGACTAAGTGAAGGATGTTTAATAAATATTATGTTTCCCTTCAAGTTCATCCACTCAGTTAATCACACACTGATAGTCAAAAAATATTTCTAAAGAAACTTAAGCATTTTAAATTTCACTGGCGTCCTGGTCTTTGTGGGTCCCTAAAGGTCTCAAATCTTCCCTCCTCGGGAAGCGAGCCAGCAGGAATAACTTACTGGTGGAGATTGGGACTCTCAGGTCAACAGTGGTTTTCCACAGCTGCCAAGTCCTGCTGCTTTTAGGTGAATCGCTGAGCACATTCATCTGCGCTGCTGAGAGGCTGGCTGGTGCTGATTTTTTGTTCTGTTTTGGGGCAGGGGAGGCATTTTTAGTGGGTGCCTGGGCTGTCTGAGTGTTCACACTTTGATTCCCACTGAGCTAGCACCCATTTGTTTTGACCCCAGAGCTTGGCCCATGGCTGATTCCTTATTTCAGGGTATCGGTATTTTGACATACAGAGGAGAGAACTTACAAGTGGAAATTCAGAAAATGCTAGGCCCTATCCTTGGTTTTTTGAGGCACACCTTATCAAATCTGACTGTTTATCAGGCTCGCTTAAAATCAAATCTCAGTCTCTCTCAATACCCAAAAGGGTGAGCAAAAATTTTTAACGTTAACATTCGTTTTGCACACTTAGCCAGAAGACTTAAATGTCACTCCAAAATGAAAAAACTTGACCAGAAAGTTACCATGGGTATACGATTCTACATAGGTGAAGGAAAGACCCAAAAAGTAAGAGCAACAGGATTTGATTCAGTCTCCTGTATTTATCACCACACCTCCACCCTGGAATCAGCTACATCCATCCCTTAATTCACAGTAAACATAGCCACGCTCAAAGGATGCTAAATTCTTCTGCCCAATTAGGGTGCATGTTGATCTCCAATACCCACCGTTCCCTCGCCTCTCCTCCCAAAATTCAAGGTGCACTTGTGTCCCAGCTGCAATGGTCCTTGGCCATAACTACTGTTGCTCTATGAGATCTTTTATCTTGGGAGACTGGTCCTGGTCTAGCCAGTCACCTTAAAAGATATATGTCATCTTAGGAAAAAAAATAATATAAGCAAGTTGTACCATTTAGCAGCTAAGTATATAGCAGCTGCATTTAAAAGTGGCCACTAACATCCAGTGAAAGCAAATTAATTATTTACATATATTTATAGGATTTACAGGGCAACTGAAGCCAAAGCTAGTTAATTGAAATCCTGATAAAAGACTCAGCCTGCACTAGATTCTATACTGTGAAATGTAAAGTCTTTATTAAATAAAGCCATTAAGGAGGATGATAATCCCTGTGGCCTTAAATATGAATAAGGTGCAATGTAAATAATAAAAGGCAAAAATCCAATTTTCATGCAGTGAACTTTCAAATACTCCGCTGTTTCCATTAAATTACCTTTTATTCAACATATTGTAATGGCACTGAGGGCACATCAGGCTTCCTTGTAATACAATTATTGTTCAGCATAAAAACTGTTTTTTTAACTTGAAACAGAAATGTGAAATATTTTATTTGGCTTCTTTCATACGTCAAATGACATGAAAATTGAGAACAAAAGCTTCATAGATGCAATAAAAGAGAAAATAAGCAAAGGAAAAATAAACACATGGAAACAAAAAGGAACCAGAATGTGAATACAAAAGAAAGAAACAGGGTACATAATAGTAGTTTTCCAGTTAATTTTCCAGAGATTTAATACTAGGAAATAGAACAGGAAAATAATTTCAGTAACTAAAATAACTAAACTTGGATATAGGCCCAATGGAGCTGAAGCATGCTGTAAAGGAGGTGAAACTCATCAAAGCTCTTTAACCAGAACTAAATCTGGTGTGAAATGTCTGTCATGCTCCTTCCAAACATGAGGATGATGACAAGAGCTTGAGTGCATCAAGTGCCACAACAGCACAGTGCTCGAATCTGGAGGCGTGTGATCGCTCCTTGGCTCTGCCGTGCTGGTAGCAGGTCTCGTTGGATGTGCTTTAACTTCTCATCTACAAAGGGAGCACTGATATTTACTGTTTTCTATAAAGCATTCTGCAGAGTTAAGAAATATTAACTAATGATACTTCTATTTACTATTTATTAAAGAACAGGAAATTGTAACATAAGGTCAAGAATTATCTATTATTGTTCAGAAACAGAATATCCCTATTGGGAAATTTAAGCAACATATTAAGGATGACACTGTATTTGCTATGGACATCCACTGCTATGGATGTCAAACCATTTTTCCACTATAAACCTTTCTGCAAATCAAAATAATTCCTCCAGCAGAGGTGCAATGAAATAAAGAGAAGAGAATGATTTCATATTTATTCAATTCTATATTCAATTTGGAAACATTATACCCAAAGAAACCCTTCAGCACAACACTGTCATTTTCCTTATAGCATCTTCACTGCATCAAGATGTTTGAGGAATCATCAGTAGAGATATGAACTACTGTAACCTCCCAAAACACATAAACATTCATTTTATAGTATTTACTTTTCACTGTCTGTACCTGTGTCTGCCACATCCTCTTTTCTATGCCCATTCTTTGGTCACAGAGTCACAGAATCACAGAAGGGACTGGGTTGGAAGAGCACTTCAAAGATGATCTAGTCTAATTCCCCTGCCATGGGCAGGGACACGTCCCACTAGACCAGGTTGCTCAGAGCCCCATCTAGCCTGGTCTTGAATGCTTCCAGTGATGGGGCATCCACAACTTCTCTGGGCACCTTCAACGTAAAAAATTTCTTCGTTATAGCAAATCTAAATCTACACTTTTTTACATTAAAACCATTAACCCTTGTCCTATCATTACAGGCCCTGGTAAAAAAGTCTCTCTCCATCATTCTTATAAGGCTCCTGTAAGCACTGAAAGGCTGCAACAAGGTCTCACTAGAGGCTTCTCTTCTCCAGGCTAAATAAGCCCCTGAGCCTTTTTCCATAGGAGAAGTCTTCCAGCCCTCTGACCATTTTTGTAGCCCTCCTCTGGACCTGCTCTAACAGGTTCATGTCTCCCTTGTACTGTGGATCCCAGAGCTGGACGCAGTACTCCAGGTGGGGTCTCACCAGAATAGAGGGGAAGAATCACCTCCCTCCTGCTGGCCACACTTCTTTTCATGCAGCTCAGGATACAATTGGCTTTCTAGGATGCAAGTGTACATTACTGGTTCATGTCCAAATTTTTTTGTCAACCAACACCCCCAAGTCCTTCTCCTCAGAGCTGCTGTCAATCCTCCATCCTCTACTGATGCTGTGAACTGCCCCAACCCCCAGTGCAGGACCCTGCACTGTTGAACTTCATGAGGTTTGCATGGACCCATTCCTCAAGCCTGCCTTTTGGATCCATCCCTTTCCTCAATTGTATCAACAGCACCACTAAGCTTGGTGTCATTTGCAAACTTGTTGAGGGTGCACTCAATATCCCTGTCTATGTCATTAATAAAGATACTGAACAGTACTGGTCAGTGCAGACCTCTGAGGGACACCACTTTTTACTGATCTCCATTTGGACATTGACCATTAATTTGGTCTGCCTCTGCTCCAATACTGCTTGTGTGCAAAATGGTTAGGAAGAGTCTGAGCAACCAAACAGCTCTGTGCCACCATCTGCTTGCCACCCCACCTCCTGGGGCCAATGGGTGACAGTGATGAGGCAGGAGGACAATGTTGAGGGGCCATAAGGATGAGGGCAATAGACCCAGCTGACCTGCTGCTGCTCAAGTGACTGTAAGCAGCAAGGGATGCCAGTAGCATGTGGTGAGGGGACACAGAGCAGACAAGGTGGCCCATGGGGGCTGCCTGAGCTGTCACCTCCCATCAAGCCTGGTGAAAACACAATATGTGTCCCCACACCCCAAGGGGGGAACCAGCAAAAACCCTCCACAGCCCGAACACATGGGGAACACAGTGGTGGGGACAAGGTTTGCACGTGAGACCTTTATGACTGGCAAAATTGCTTCCTTTTGCTTCTTTTGTGAGCAAAGACAGTAAAGGCATGAAATAAGAGGTAAAAGACAAATCTATTCATGGCATGCAGAGCAGAAAATAGTAACACCTGGCAGACCTAAAGCAAAGTAATCCAGCAACTCCATCAGTGCAAACCATTATCCTGAATAACATTTGCACCAGGTCATTGAAGCAAAGCCACTTGAACAACATTTCTCAAGTTTTTACTCCTAGTAAGGAGAATATTTCCTTCCAGAAACACTCCCAAAAATGTCTCTGCTGAGGTGCTACGATATTGCTACTTACTACAGTAGTGATTTCTCACACCTCCCACCAAAACTGAATCACAGTCCTAAAGAGGCCTCCAAGCCTCTCACGTGACCCTAGGAACAGCTTGGGCATCACAGCTTTTTCACTCTTAGCTTCCAAATCGGCAGCCCCCTGGAGCTACAGGGACTGAAGGGGAAGAGAAGAAGGAAGTAAAAAAAGAAATCAGATCATCCTTTCCACTACAGAAAGAGAGACTTTTGCTCTTTTATCACGTGCTGAGCGGCACTGCCAAGTAGCAGATTACTCACTTTCCTTCATTAATTACTGGAAAAAAGCTACATAAAACAAAACAGTGTTTATTTCAAGTTCATTCAGACAAAGCTATTAAACAGCTAGGATACTGAACCCTATGAAGTTCAGTCTCCCCATACTTTCTTGGCTCTGCAGCTACACAACTTCAAAAAGTGAAATATTGCTATAGAGGCATCTTTTAAAGCACTTCATCAACCAAAGAAGCTTCTCAGAGGGAAAAACCAAAAAAACACAAAATAACAAAAAAAAAACCAAGTAGCTTTTACCATCTTGCCTGAGATTCACTCTGGCTCACTGCCAATTACTCCAGGTTTATGAGCTAATGAGACAACTTCAGGGTGACCACAGTCTTTGTCCTGTGTTTGGCCTCTATTTATTTCACTGGCACTGGAAAGGAATCACTGATCCAGGGAGTCAGCCCCACTATGCCATACCTTTTAGTCATGAGTTGACTCATCAAGGAAAGCATCAGAGTAGCTGAGGAACCGCAGCTCTATCTGGTTTCCCGTGTTTTCTCATTTTAAATGTGCGATCAGAAGCCCACTTTTGTCACAACTTTGAAACCCAAAGGAATTCATTCTCAAGTGACCAAATTAAACAGGGAAGGGCCCCTCTGATAAGTCCGTGTCCTAGTGCAGAAACTGCCCAGCACTGCATGGGTGTGATCACTGGATCCTCCTCCCGTGCTCATGGGCAGGAGTCAGCTGCCACTGACGGTTTTTTAAGCAAGTGGTGAGTTGAAGGAGTTTTAATTTGATGACAAATATGCCATGGCACAAGCCCACTGACTCCATTTCAACTGTAGCAACAAGGAAGATGCTCATCAGCAACAGCCAGCCATGCCCCTGCTGTGGCAGTGGTTCCCGAGTTCAGAGAGGGGGGCACACAGACTCAAAAAAGAGAGTTCAACGTGCTCTCCAAATCTGATTAGTCTTATTATTGACTTCACTCATGAACTCCAACCTACAATGCTGTCAGGGCAAATTCTCCATAAACACTCCCCTCATATTTTTAAGATTAAGTTTGCACAAACCCTACTCCCACAGGAAACCAAACATCCAAAATGATCCTCTCTCATCTTCTGCACAGCCCCGTGCTGCCTTTCAGTATGACTAAACCTAGTACAGTCATCCTGCCGTTGGTTACCGCCGAGCATACTCATCTCCCAGGCTTCCCAACCACTAGGAGCACTGGTTACTTGTGAAGCATTTCATCACCCAGGCGGAAGAACCTCATCTTCTCAGTCCTTCTCTGGAAGGACCTCGTCTTCCTGGTGCATCTCTGCACCCAGTGACAATGCCCAGCCTGAAAGCCAGGCTCTGCAGAACAGGCTAGAAAGGATTCAAATGTGTTCATTGGGAAGGTTAACAATTCAACAACTACCTGTGCCTGTGCCTCTGCTCCTGACACTGGGAAGTGCCCTGGCCCACTGGAGAGGGAGGATGCACGTGGAGAGGGAAGGGGGGCCATAGCCCACCCCTTGGACATACTGTTCCTGATCACTCCTGCCTGCTGGATGTCTTCGAGTCATGGCAGAGCGTTACAGGAAGGGGACGATGACACAGATCCTTTCCTGGATCTTCTGTTATCGCTACTAACACAGCAGTTTGCTTCTTGAGTTCCTATTTTTAGTAACTTCTTTTAAAGTGGGCAAAACATCTGGGAGAGGAGATGCATTAAAGAGCATCTCAAACTCCCCTGCATCCCCCAGAGGACCATGGTGACTTGATGCACCAAATCCATTTCCCACTCTCATTCAGGGGCACCCAGGGTTCATCTTCTCAGCTCTACATGCTGCAGAAGACAGCAAATTAGATGCTATCCTTTGTATTTAAAAACAAAACAAAACAAAACAACCCCAAAAACCAGAATGTGCAAATCCAATTCTCAGCAACAGAGATTTTTGGTGTTTCTGTATGAAACAAACATTAGAAGCAGAGAAACTGGAAAGCAAAAACCCCGTGGTTCCCTACATCTCTGTATCTCTTGCAGCGCCCTGCTGGCAAGACAAAGGGAGGAAGACGTCGACCTTCCCCTTAGCTACTTGCTTCCTTGTTTTCAAGGACTGGGATGAGTGGGAGATGGCCATTCAGCCTTGGCTGTTCATTTCTTGCTTGTTAATAAGCACAAAATGACCTCTCCCTGTCTGAACAATGTTATTACAGATGCTGGACCCTACACAGGTCTTTCTTTAAAGTGTGCTAAATTCTTTTTGACATTGATGACTACAGTGATAGCCCTACCATGGAAACAGATACTCAGATAAAAGTGAGACTGAGCACATGTAAAAGGAAGTCCTGTGTTTATCAAAAGAACAAATAAAACTGAAGCTAGGAAAAAATAAAGTTTCCTTTCTGCAATATAGACCAAAAGTACTACACTTTGCTTTTAGAATATAATGTACTGATTTTTCATTATTAAAAAGGTATGATTGGTTCAGATTTTACATTGCTACGTCACTGTGAAATGTAAATAATCAGATGTTTTCCACTGTGATCTAACACCGTGATTACCTACACAGCAAAAGAGGAGGAGAAAAAAAAATCATCTCATGGTTGTCATCTACTATTTTACTGTATTTTGTGACGTGTATGTATGACTGTATTCTCCGAGGGCTCCTTTAGGATTTGTTTTAGAAAGGAAGTATGCAAAAGAGCAAGGCTCTTCACACGAAAACTCTTGGCTGAAGCACAAGATGCTCTGGAGTGAACACGAAGCCGTCCCCGCCTGCCTCTGCTGCGGCGCTGCACCCTCCCCGTGAGGAGCAGCAGCAGCCCCAGCGCTGAGGGACCCTGCCCACTCCACACGCCACAGCTCACGCTTCTGACAGGAAAGCCTGTGCTATTTCTCTCTCTTATCTCACGACATTTTGGCACAAAATCGCCAGGAGGCTCAGCAGGAAAGAGCAGAAAAGCCTATCACGACGATGGGCCTCAGCATGCTCAAGGGACAGGCACCTCGCAGCAGGCTGGTACCTGTTCCCCTGCATCCCCTCCAGCTGACTCCTCCTCCTCTTGCTGGACATCCCTCTTCCCCCCTGTCACAAGTGCATATCTGTATTTTGGGGGTGCAAGAAGAGGCTGCCTACATGCATACCTCTCATCCCTCCAGCAGGCACGCTCCATCACGGAAGGTGACAGCAGGCACACATCCAGAGAGGCAGCAGGACCAGCCACTGCTCCGTGACAACACCACACACCTGTGCCCAGCACCCAGTGACAACACTGAACAATTTACTGAGTTGGATACGGACTCAAGAAGCATGCTTGGAACACGGACAGCCTTTTCTGTCAAAAAACTATACATTTGGGGAGATATTTATATTACATTTAGACACACACACATCTATTTGTGTATGTGTCTTATTTACAGATAAATAAATGTTAAGTGAAAATCAAAATGCAATCAATCAAAACAAAGTCTTCCTTCTACTACTTTACTGCATTAAAATAATAAAAAATTCATAAATTATTACTATTATTGGAAATGAAAACGGATTGATTTGCTTACAGGGCTGACAATATAGCAAACCTGATGCAAGCTGCAATAAAAGCATTTCAAAACAGGTAAGAAAGCAGCCAATAAAAAGGCAGCCTGTTAAAAGCTGTTTCAAAATTAATTTATAAATTATCAAGTAAATGAATAAAATTGTGTCTTTTTATAGTAACTCACAGAGGAGTTTTTGATTGGAATTAGCCTGAAATTAATCTGCAAATAAACATGTTCAATAATATTTACTGAAACGATCATTTAGTAAACTAAATATGGTAGTGCCTGTATTTCGCTGACTTCCTGGCTGTCACTCAGGAGGCAATCAGGAGGGAGCACACCAAACACAGCAGTACCCTTTTCTTTTTGGTTAGGACCATAATATCTTTAGCCATAGTCCGTTCAAGCAGCACAGTCAACATTTGAGATCTCTTTCCCTCTACCCATCTAGCACCTAAACCCATTTTAATGATACATCAACTGCCGCAATTAATGAACCTTTGTCCAGAAGGGGAAAGACTTTAACAGCTTAATGAGACAGTAATACATATTAAAATCAATATTATTCAGATGATGTGTCTATTCTAGTCCTCCCTCTGAAAATAACTGAGACTGTAGGAGAAATGATCATTAGCATTTTGATAACGATCTCACAAGCCTTCTGTTAAAATATTTTCTCTTTAAACTAAAACTGGGATTTGTTATCTCATGCAGGCAGACCATTCTAAAATTAGAACCAGCCAATTCATATTGGTTTGAATCAGATCTTTAAAAAACTTGGGAAAAAATTAACTTGTCTGAATAATCAGACTATCACGCCTGTTGCTGTAACAGCAGAAAGACACTCTCAGCATCGACTAAGAAGCAACCTCTTCCCATAAACACCATTTTTGTGCACAGAAAGGCACTCCTTAACCATATACAGCATTAGTTACACTTATTCAATAAATCACATTCCAGCTGACAGCCATCACGAGGGACAAATTCCTCTCTACCACAAATCCTTAAGGTATCTTCACAATGAAATGTGGCCAAACATCTCAGAACAGGGAAGGGCTTTGCACCTCTGTCCCCTCGCCTTGGAGAGCAGCCGAGAATTCCTCAGCATCCCCCAGTTGAGCTATGTTATGCCATCACCATGGTGAAAGAAAACAGTCCCATCTCTCTCTTTTTTTCTATTAGAGAATCCCCCAGCCTTCCCCTCCCCTGGCACCCAGCACTGTGAGCCAGACCGCTGAGCCTTCCAGTTTCCAAGAGGGGACAAGATGGGAGACCTGCCACAGAAACAGCTCCACGGCGGCCACCCATGAGGACGTGCCTCTCTATAAAACCCCTGCCCTCGGGTCAACCACAGGCAACCAGAGCAGTTGCACCAAAAAGCCCAACTGCCCCGAGGGGACGGGAAGCCAAACCTCAGCAGGGGCCAACCTGAAAGTGCCAGAAACCAGTTATGAGACAACCCTGACCCTGTATTTTGGTTTTTGTTATTTAACCCCTCGGTAGCTGGCCTGCAGATGTGGAGGAGGGAGCCTGGTGCCAGACACCAGCTCTTTCCAGTGACCCCAACAGAGGAGGGGGTGCAGCCCCACCAGCTCCTTTGGGCAGGTATCAGGCTGCTGGTTGCCCGAGCTCACAGGTGACCCCAGCTAGCAGCCACCAGCACACAGCAAGTTCTGTGGAGCCGATGGAAGCCGTGCTGAAAAGACTGGGCAGAAAGTGCTCTTAATTCCAGATGTTTTACATTTTTCTCTCTACTTCTGAAAACAAAATGTCTTTTTAATACCAAAAAGTAATATTCCCTCCTTCTGTCCTTCCCCTGAACTGAGAGGCATCCCATTTACATGTATCGTTAAATTAATGTTTGTTCTTTCTAACCGAATAAAACCGGTCAAATTACATGCAAAAACAATTAGATTAAATTATCGGGCACATGCTGCAGGTTTTTTTTAAGCTATTCAAACAATTTTAAGGGTTTTTCAGCAAGGCTCTAGCAACATAAGCACAACTTCCCGCAAAGAGGAGGTAACGAGTTTAACATTACTGCTGAGGAAGACAGTAACGGAGCCAAGCGAGTAAAACCAGCACATCAGCAACCCCCCCGCCGCCCCGAGCTGTCAGGAAAAGGCATGGCTCAAGCTGTCAGAGGAATCCAAACTGGCAGAAGAAAGAGAATCTGGGGCTGGTAAATGGGGAGAACCTGCTCCCAGGCCCATCTGCACGATGCCTGAGGAAAATTTTTTTTTCTATTTTTTTTTCACTCTACTTTTTGGGGTTTGGTGGCTTGTGCTTTTCTTTTAACTTCTTTCTCTTTTGCATAATGTTCAGGCCGGTAACTTTCCAGCCAAAGCACCGGTCTGCTCCATGCAAGAGTTTTCTGGAATCGGGAGCAGTTTGGTGTGGTACAAGACTAGGGATAAATAGGTAGCTTTCAGCTGGCACTGGGTTTCCCCATTACTCCCTCCCCAGCTGCAGAAGCACAGCTGCTGTGGGAGCTGGGGCAAGGCCAAGGTCACGTAGCTTTCTCAAATCCTGCAGTTTATCTTTGTCCAGGCTCTCATGTCCTATTAGAACTAATCTTGGGTTCTTCCCATGACAGCTTACCCCAGATTGGGAAAACCTGTTGTAAAATATCAGATTTTAACATGACCGCATTAAAAATGTTTGCAAAAATTCAGCTTGATAAGTGATGAGTAGAGTGCTGGAAAGCTGAAACCCTGTGCATCCCAAACAGTTTTGGTCCACGGAAGTCACCAAGTCCCTGAAAACCGAATTAATCCCATTCAGTACAAGTCAGCAATTACAATTTTGCAATGCTTAAAGACATTAATCAGGGTGAAATATTAGTTATAACTGGCCTTATGAAGCTAAAGGAAATGCTTCTGAGAAAGAGGGATCTACGACTCAAAAGAAAGTTGCATCCCCATCCCATAGTTACAGATATTACAGGTGGGTAACTGAAGTGCAAGAGGGAATTGTGCTTTTTATCTGAAATTTAAGCTGTGCTTCTTAACAGAGACAGCATGAACTGTTAAACAGAATAGTGAAATCGGAGGGGACATCCTCAATGCAATGGTGCAAAACTCAAGAGACAGAATTTTGAAACTGGAACGGGACTATTAACCTAAAAATACGAGGCAGCAAACAAAAATAACTCTAGACTTTAAGAAGAGACCTTCCCCGAGCATGAAATCCTCCGCGGCATAAACAAAATAAGCGCTGCAGCATTCGGTGCGGCGGCTTATTGACCACACACGGGCACAGCTTTGTCTACACGGGGCTGGCATCGCCTCCCCCAGCCCTGCCTTGCCCTGCGGGGACAGATGCCCGGCGTCCACAGCCTTCAGCCCCTCTGAGCCACTGGGCTCCCGGCCAGCACCAGGACTCTGCCTGGACACGGGCTGATAAGCTGAGGAGCAAGGCATACACTGTACCGTTACGGACCGCACAACAACCGGCACTCATCGCCGTGTCCCTGCACCCACGTTCCCCACGCAAGCAAAGTGTGGCATCCCTGCCAAACCCTACTCAGCAGCAGAAAATAACTATTGCTGCTTCAGGGTATAACAATCAGCGCATTTTAATCACACACCCCCCCCAAATCCCAGCCTCTCTAGGAATAACTCTGCGTCCATAGGGCAGCTTCCTCCTGAAGGTGAGCAGCCCAGAGAGACAACCCGTGTCCTGGGCTGCATCAAGAGAAGTGTGGCCAGCAGGTCAAGGGAGGTGATTCTGCCCCTCTACCCTGCACTCCTGAGACCTGGTAGTACTGCGTCCAGTTTTGGAGTCCTCAACACAGGAAGGACATGGACCTGTTGGAACAGGTACAGCAAAGGGCCACAAGGATGATCCACAAGGAGGGATGGAGCATCTCTCCTATGAAGACAGGCTGAGAGAGCTGGG
>BJBW01002561.1:22815-33251 GCA_004320125.1 Scolopax mira
GAAAGCTCTAGGGAGACCTTATAACAGCCTTTCAATATCTGAAGGGAGCCTACAGGAGAGCTGGAGAGGGACTGTTTATAAGGAAGTGTAGTGAAGGACAAGGGGCAACGGTTTTAAATTGGAAGAGGGGAGATTTAGATTAGACACCAGAAAGAAATTCTTTACTGTGAGGGTGGTGAGACACTGGAACAGTTGCTCAGGGAACTCGTAGATGCGCCATCCCTGGAGGTGTTCAAGGTCAGGCTGGATGGGGCTTTGAGCAACCTGCTTTAGTGGGAGGTGTCCCTGCCCATGGCAGGGGGGTTGGAACTTGATGATCTTTAAGGTCCCTTCCAACACAAATGATTCTATGATTCTATGGTGAAGGACGTGAGGGTGGGTGAGTGCTACTGGGGCAGGTGGGAAATGTGGAAGCTCAGAAAGTCCATGCAGCTCACCGGAGGTCAATGGCTGTGTTCTGCACAGAACCACACTCTTCCCTTCCTTCTCAGCTTTTAAACCACAGCAGTGCCATCTCCCCAAGCAGCAAACAGCAGAGATTATGGGTAGGTGGGCAGAAATTGCCAGAATTAAAATGTGCGCAGGATCTTAGGGCTGAGTGGAGCATCTCTCTTTGAGTAAGCAGCTACCGAACACTGTCACACACTAGGTGTTACCACACTAGGTGTTCATCATGAATCATTCAGAGGGATGACGTGCAGGGATTAAACTTAGCATTCACACTTGTCAGCAAGAGGAGTCCCGCAGAGGCATGCCACACTGACACAAAGTAATAGGGAGGGTCTGGGGCTAGTGGCACAAAGTCTCTCCATAGCCCCACGACTCTTCTGGGTGTGACTGAGCCACTGCTGGCCATCCCAATCCAGAAGGAAAAGCCCACTGTCAGCACTGGCACCCTTTGGTCACATCAGGCCCACATGCTAGGCACCAAACTAGCTTGCAAGTAAAAGTTAACAGCATTACCCAAAGATAGGTAAAAATACTCCATTTTTAGAAAATATAAGGGACATGAAGATGACACTTGCGAATGACAGGTTTTCTGAAAAGTGTTAAGAGTGAATGATGAATTTTTCTGACTCAGCCCCTCAGCAATCCCCCCTCCTATGCTCACTCACTTCTGTGAGGACAACTTTAACTGGTGGGACTTTAAATACTTCTACCTCTATTTTTCGCAATACCCTTTAGATTGTTAACGTCCTGCATTAAAACACATTTTTCAGCCACCTGCCAGACAAAAGAAAAAATTAAAAAAAAATCCTCAAGATCAGAGACTTTGACATGTGGAATATCAGTCCTATTTGGATGGCTTTATGGCAAAGTTCAGGCACTGGCCAGCCAAATCACAGCATCAGAAGCACATAAATCAGAGAGAAAGAACAAAAGTGAGGTAAATCCACGGCCCTACGCACACTGTGTGCTGCTGGCAAGAATGGCACTCCTATCTGTGCAGATCTCATTAGAAAGCCAAACTGAAGAGTCTTCTCCGCCCAAGACAAAGCATGTCCCTTACACGGCCCACTGCTGCTTGAACGGATATAAATGGATATAAACGCCAGGCTCCATCCGCTTCCTCTTGCGTAACCCAGGGTGGGATCTTCACCTGAGACAATGCATCCGAGGAGGAAACGCGGCAGTGGTGAATAAAAAAAACCAAAACAACAAAAAATACCCAACACAAGGTCTACTCCACGTTCAATCTGGCATAGGATGAGGCAGCGCTCTCATAAAAAATAACGACTCAAGGCCTCTTTCGGAGAATTTCTACAAACACGGCAACTGAAAAGCCCATACAGCAAATTAGCAAATTAGCACTGCTCACCCTGCTTGCAAAACTCCCGTCAAGCAAAGGGAAGTCACCTTTCCCCATGGCTAATGTCAGCCTCCCACCTGAAACATCCCTGCAAAGCTGATGGGGGGGAGAAGCACCCAGAGCAGGGCAGGGGAGCGCAGCCCATCCCTCACTCCACTCGAGCACACTGACACATCATTGTCTTTACCCGCACATCTTAACTCTCTGCCGTCGCCTATATCCCCCCCCGCCTGGTAATGCACCACATCCCTTGTCCCTCACTTCAGCCGTATCCTCTCTTCTGGGAAAACCCAGAGATGCGTTTTGTTTTTATAGGCTGTTTCTTTTTCATGCAAATGTTGTTCTCAGTTTGCATCACAAGCAAGCAAAGCAATAAACCCCACACCTGGAGTGGGAGATGCCTGGTTTGGGAGGGAATGATACTAAAGACTTGCAGGCACTTAGCTGGCTATTTGTTCTTGAGAACTCCTGAAAAAATTCCAAGTGATAAACTGCAATAATTGTTTAAAAAAACCCCACCACCCAAAACCCAAACCCCACACTCAGTAAAGAAGGCAGATTTACCATAATGCCTCAACAATGTAAGGGAGCCATTTACTTTGACAGAACCTGAATTCCCCAAGCGGTTCCACAGTGGTAATGGAAACGGAGGAGCCAATAAATTATAACCTTGTGTGTAATGTGCCTACCATTATAAACCACTCTTAGCCTCCTGCTTTATCCCCTGGGGGGCCACTCTAACAGACGCTGGATTTCCTTTCCTCAGTCTTCCAGTGTGTTCCTTCAGCAGCCGGACCCTTATATAATGTCCAATACCATGCTCTGCATTTACATAGCATCTTTAATGCTAACATCCCCACGCAGGCTATATCATGTAGAAACAAACTATGAGGATTTTTTTACAGGCTGAAATAGAGGCGTTGGGAGACAAACGGGCTTACCAAAGGCCACGTAACCACTCTGTATCCACAGAATCCCAAATATTTACCAGGCATGTATCCGTAGGTAAACACCACTTGCGGGTCTCTCATGCTGAAGATGTATCTTAAAGCACCTACAGTATTTTGGGAGAGTTTCTGAAGAATGGTCTCAGACAGCCTGAGGACCAGCCCCCGCACCAGTTCCCCCCCAGCCCAGCCCCTCTCAGGCTGGTCTTCAGCAGTTTGGAGAGACCAAGTCTGCCAAAGCTGGGGGGAAAGAAGGACCAAGGACTGGATAAAGACATAAAAATCCCACCCCCCCCTGGAGTTTTGCCAAAGTGCTAAACAACACCGGTCGATTTTAGAAAGCACCACCTGTGCAAAGAAGACTTCCCCCAAGTATAAGGTGTGGAAGCAAAACACAGGTGTAACAGCAGGACAGAAGCTGGCCCTGCTCTCAATTCTAAGGTTAATTAAAACTCTCAGAGAAACAGATCCCTGGTGTGATTCTAACATATCGGTCCAAGGATCTGGGCAAGACTGAAGTCTGATAGAAGTGACCTTGGCTCTCTGCCATTACATCTCACAATTAGCGTTTTCCTTCCTAACCAAAAAAAAAAAAAAAAAAAGCCCATAATGGTGTGTCTCATTTTATATACTGCATTACCTGAAATGAAAGGTATTAATTAGTAAAACAGTGTAATTTGCATGTAAGCCCCAGGCAGCAAATCTACAGCAATTTCTGAAATTAAAAAAAAATATGTATATATCATAAAGAATCACTTCAGCTCTCTCCAAGGGAGTTAAGCTGTCAAAGACTGAAAGGGATACAGTTCTGCTCTTCAGTACCAACCTCAAAAAGCCTAATTCTAGGCGGGTTTGTACCATCTATTGTTTAGTACAGAAAGAGGTGCTGTACTCGTCTCCAGGATAGCTCAGCAATCAGCTGTATCAGCAGCTCCAAGGAGGATTATTCTCCCCTGATGCTTTTTTTAAAAGCAGATTAGTTCAGACTTTCTTTCACTGTAATGAATCTTGTAAGGATCAAGCACATTGCATTGATTTCCAGGAAAAAAATTGTGTGGTCAGTCAAAAGGCCAAGCAAACAGTTTCACCGACACACTCTGCCCCAACAGACCCACTGCCCCAGAATCACTCGTTACCCCCAGCAAAGGGAAAAAAAATGCAGTTTGTTAACCATAAAAGCCAAAATACGATTCTCAGGTCATGTGTAACTTCTTTTCATCAAATTCAGATGGATAACAACCCAGACAGAAACAGACAACAGAACTGAAGATGCTCACCAAGTCCTATTCAATCAAAGTCAGAAATCAACAGAACGTGATGTGGTTTTATTTACTATATGATATCTGCAATAATGGCTAGGGAAGTATTTCTTAACCACTTTAGGGTAAAATAAGGAAAACTCAACTTCTCTAAAAATTTGCATCGATACAAAATTACTCTCAAGTAACTTTCCCCCTCGAGCATTTCCTTACATGCATATCCCCCTGTAACGTCCTAGCTTGACTAGGATTTGAAGATACAAAACCCAGAGATTGTCTTCTTGCTGGATGGCCACAAAAGCTTTGTCAGGGCGTGAGAGCCTGCCCCCACAACACGAACCCTGCAGGTGCAACAAGCCTCCCTCACCTCCGGTAAGAGACTACTCTCCAGGCAACGAACCAGACCGTGAGGGTACCGTATTTTAAACTACCTAACGAAGGCAAACTCCCCTTCTCGTAACGCCGAAACTCAAGATGACACGAGTTGTCTGCTATGACAAAGCCGCGATCCTAAGTTTAGCTGAAAAACAAATAAGCAAAACAAAACCAGAGGACACAATCCCATTGCCATTTTTCTTCTTTAAGTCTGACAAATCTGTATTAAATACCTGAAGATCACTGCGGTCTACAGCTCAGCAATAAAGGATCTACCCTTTCAGAAATATTGCCAAGCATATTTCACTTCAGACTCCAAAATTGAATTTTATGGAACAATGTATGGCATTTGCCATCATTTCCTGCAGGCAAAACTTCAAAACGCCTGTACAGGTTTACTCACTTTTATCAGAACAAAAAATAGAAAATGGATTAATTGAAACATTTACTATACCGATTCAACTTCACAAGGAATCTCTGCATTGACCTTTCCAAATCAAAAGCCTGTCCACTAAACTACAGCTCAAGCAGATTTCATGAAAGATCAAAGACAATTAAATACATCCACTACATAAAATGACATTAGAAATAAGATGAAGTTCACAGTCGTCAGAGCATCTCCATTCCCAAGTCTCCTAAAGAGGTCCTATAGTAAATTTTATCATATCGAATTTCACAATAATCCAGAACACTGGGAAGAAATCGATCGTGTCCCCTCTGAGTCAATGAAACCCTCGCCATTGATTTTAAAGGGAGCAAGATCAGGCACTCGATTGCAGTTTTAAAATAAATAAATGCATATGTTGCAGTACTCCCCTTCAATAAATCACACACCTTATACATAAAAATGAAATTATGTTCCCTTGGGAGAGGAAACTTCAGCTTCCGACCTCACTCGATTCCGGCTGTCAGAGGGACCCTGCGCGGCTGCAACCCCACCGGCAGCGCCCTGGGAGCGGAGGGGAAAACTCGGGGGGAGGCGATGAAAGCAAGCGCCGGGTACCGGACCGGACGGGGGTTTCTGGTCACGCACCCCCGCAGGCAGCACCAGAGCGGGAACCAGATCCCGCCCGCACCTGACGGGCACCTGGCAGAGGCCGACACGCCGAATAAAAGCACTTTCGAGGCACTTTGTCAAGATTTCCTAACTCCGGGAGCCGCGTCTGGCTCTGGGGGGGCGAGGGGGTGCGGGGACCGTCGGTGCGGCAGCGGCCGGACAGCCGGTAGAAGCCCCCGCGGGAGCTCCCGGGGCCGCTCCCTCCCGCCTCCTGGACTATTTTGGGTACATGCCCGGCCGAGCATCCCCTCGCTGACACCTTTACATCGCGGGGGAGGGGGTGTGGAGTGCGTGTGTGTGTGTGGTGGGAACACCAACCGCTGTCCGCAGGCGCGGGGAGACACCCCCGGACTCCACCGCCCCGCGGGACGTCCCGCCGGCAAACCGGGCCCTCCCGGGCGCGCTCCCCCATCCCGCTCGCCCGTCCCCGTGTCCCCGGGCACCCACCTTTCCCAGCAGGGCGCTGCGGCTGGCGGCCGCCAGCTCCCGCAGGCTGGCGGCGGCCGAGGCGGCGGCGGCGGCGACGGCGCTGGGGGCGGCGGCGGCGGCGACGGGCTGGGGGTACGCGGGGGCCGCGGCGCTGGGGCTGCCGCTGGCGCCCCCGGCGGCGCGGGGCCGCTGTCGGATGCCGTCCAGGAGGCGGACGAGGAGGATGTTGGCGGGCAGCTCGTCCACGCCGCAGCCCACCAGGATGCGGCACTCGGGGCAGCGCAGCTCGTGTCGGGAGCTGACGATGCTCTCCAGGCAGCGGCGGCAGAAGGTGTGCTGGCACGGCAGCACCTTGGCCGTGGTGTCCAGCCGCTCCAGGCACACGGAGCACTCCAGCAGGTCCAGCAGCGACGACTCGTCCATCGCCGCCGCCGCCGCCGGCTCCCGCTCCGCCGCCGCTCCGCCGCCGCTCCGCCGCCCCCTCGCCTCCGCCTCCGCCCCCGCCCCGCCGCCGCCGCCTCCGCCTCCCCTCCGCGGGGCAGCGCAGGGCCCCGACGCCCCTAGGGCCGTCGCGGCCGGCGGCGGCGCGGGGGGTGCGGCGGCGGGGCGGCGGGGGCCATCGGGGCGGCGGGGCTGCGCGGGGAGGCGGCGGCGGGGCTGCCCCCGCCGGCGGGCCGCGGCGACCTCGGGGGCTGCCGGGGCGGCGGCGGCGATGCCCACCGCCGTGCGGCGCGGCGGAGATGCCAGCGGCGCGGAGCGGAGCGAAGCGCTGCGGGAGGAGGGCACCTGCCCGCCCGTGACTCCCCCGCCGCCACCGCCGCCGCCCGGCCCGGCGCGGCGCCGCTCGGCTCGGCTCGGCTCGGCAGTTGCGGCGGGGCCCCGGCGCGGCCCGGAGAGCCGCCCGCCGCGCCTCCGCGCGGGGCGGGGAGCGACGGGGAGCCCCGGGGGGGCGCCCGCGGCACAGGCGGCCGCCCCGCGGGCGGTCCCCGCCCGCCCCCGCCGCCGCTCCATGGCGCCCAGTAACCCGACGCAGCAGGGTTCGCCTCCCGCCTTCCTCCGCCGCGGCTCCCTCCTCCTTCTCTTCCTCCTCCTCCTCCTTGCGGAGGCTGCCGGACGGAGGCTGCACGCTGCCGGGGCCAGGCGGAGGAGACCCCCCCTCGGGGAAGCCGGGGACACCCGGGCAGGAAGGGGAAGAGCGGAGGGGAAGCCCCTGCAGCCCCGAGGGAAGGGCGGGGGTCGCGGTGGCGGAAAGCCGAGAAGGGGACAGCGGGCACAACCTGCCCCGCGGGGGGGAGCAGCACCGGCCCCGCCGGGGTCCGCGTCCCGTCCGGCCCCGCCATCCCTGGCGGCGCGGCGCCCCCTGGCGGGCCCGGCGAGGCGCAGCGCGGTGCCCCGGTGCATCACCCCTCCGCACCGCCGCCGCCGGGCGCCGGAATAACCGTGCTTTAATCGTTATGGAAAGGTGAAAATAAGAGGGAGAGTCGCGCCTCTTCTCCCAGCCGGGAGTGAGGGTCTCCAGCCCGCTCCCCGCCCCGGTGCAGTCCCTTCTCCAGCCGGTGCCCGCACCCCGAACGCAACTGCGGGACTGTGCCCGGGATCCCTCAGGAGCTGGGGTTCAGGTATACCTGGCTAAGGGGCAACACCCTGGCATTTTGGCGTTTTGGATCCAGGTTGCATGCCAACCACGGGAGATTTTTAAAAAACCCAACTAATAATAAAAATGAGGCCACTTGTACATGTGGAATATGAACAGAACTTCACCTTAGAGAAGCTGAAGGAGAAGCCCATTTTTTCGGATGTTTCTTTTGAAAATCCCCTTTTGGCTAACATTTGACTAATAGTATGATTGAAGGGTCTGCTTAAGCCAGAAGCTACTATTGAAATACATTGTAATTCTGCCAAAGAGAATTTCCATTTGTGGTCCAGCCCCTAACCCAGGCTTTCTTCTGTACCTGTGCCTGTGGTGTAACAGAGGAATTTCGTCTCCTGGGACTCCAATTCAAGTGCAATTCAAGTTACTATTCCTCTCTTAAGTGACACTCTTAAAATTGACTTTTTGTGAGAGTTGTGTCAGGAAGGCCGCACAAAATCCTTCTGTCAGCTTTACAACTCTACATTTAACTTCTGATGTATACAGCAAGATGACCCTGTTGTGATAAGGGTAATCTAGACACTGGATAGTAAAATTTACTGAATTTCGGTTTGCAGAAAACCATGAATCTTGCTGCTTTTGTATTCCTCTAGAACAGGAGTAAGCGTAAAGCTAAAGAGAAGCTCCTGATGAGGAGCTCAGGCCATTATTTATTGCTGAGTAATGTCCAGTAATCTAACCCATGTCCTTGCTGAAAGAAATACCAAACTCAACAGCTTTACACTATAAATAATACTGATGCCTAGAGAAATGTGAAATACGGTATCAAGAACTTGGTCTTTCACTGGAGTAAAACTGTTAATTTAAGGAAAAGGAGTAATGGAGAACCTTTAAGGAAAGAAACATTGCTGCAGCAAGGAGAGGGCAATACTGGAAAATCTGTAAGGAAACACATAATTGTTTCAGCACCTCCGATTTCTTCCTTCAAAGGTAAGAACTTAAATATCACTGTCAAAACATAAAAGCCAAAAGCACTCTGTTACACACCAGTGTAAATCCAGAGTACTTCTGGTGATTAGAAGGGCGCTTTTCATCCATCCTTTCTTCTGGTTGCTCCAGGACTTGCAGCCAAACCAACTTGTCACAAGGTCTCCCAGAGCTGTCCAGTTATATATCCCTAGATCAGGGAAAAAACACTGGGGAGACAGCATCCAAAGACAATGAGAAGGTCCCTTGACATTGGGACGGCTTTAAAAAGGTGCAGATGTGCAACCCACCCATTCTTCTATTACTCAATAGAAGTAGTTACTGACACACGTAAAATGAAAGTCTGTTGTAATCCACCTGTAAAGCACACTCTTGAACACAAGCTGGTTGCCATCATGGAGAAGCAGAAGCTAAAACTGAAGCAAAGCTACACTAGACCCCTGTGAGAAGGAGGAGATGAGGGAGCTCTCAAACCACCCCGGAGGACATGGGGAAGGATGGAGGAAAGGGGGAACCTGAGAAGGGTAAGGAGAAAGGAAAATAAGAGGAAAAAGAGGTGAGGGAAAAGGAAGGGAGGAAAATATTAAAAGAGGGGAAGATTTATACAGAAGTTATACAAGGGACAAGAGACAAGTAATCCTTCTATGAAGAGGGAAGAGGAAGAGACGGGTTGGGCTCCAAGTAGAAAAAACACCTCCTGAGTGTCTGAAGAGCCTTTGATGCCAAAAGAAGTGTTTTCATGCTTAAAAGTTCAGTGTGTGTTTGTGTGCTTCCCTGTGCCTGTGCCTGAAGGAGAATTAATCCAGGACTAAAGGAAATGAAAGAAAAAAAAGTATCATCAGACATACCTTCTCTTCTTGCCAAAGAGACCATGGGAAATATTACATTAAATATTAAGAAATTAAATACTCAGATTATTAAGTTTGGAAATAGGAAAAAGATTAAATGCTCAGAAGCTTGAGATAAAACACATAGAAAGAAATGGAAAAAGATACAGAAGATGTAACGGGTCTTAGCTTACTTTAAAGAACTGTGGATTCTATTAATTTCCCTGTCTCAGCTGACAAAACATCTAGCTTCAGAGTGTAAGTGTAAAGTGATTATTTGCGAACTAATTAACTAATGTGATTAACACGGTTCTTAAGCAGAGGTGCTGTTTTACACACAGGGATGGAGCTGCATGTTTTGCCGCACCTCCCTTGGTGAGTGTGTTTGAGGACACAGCTGATAAGCACCTCCTGGTCCAGGCTGTGGAAGCAACTTCACTCCCATGGTGGATGAAACAAATCCTTCTTGATGCATTAACTTTGAAGAGAACCCAGAGACAAAAAAGAGACTAAAAAAGGCAACATTCTGTTGCAGGAAAGTAGAGTGATATTGAAGCAGTCCAAGGCTTCATTTGTACTTGTCCTTAAATTATAATAACTTACTAGGTATTGCTTAGTGTTTCAATTAAAAATAATAAAAAAGAGGTATATTCTGCTTTCCTGGTTTTTTTTTTTCCCTGCATGATCTTTCTTGCTATCCAGTTCAGAACAGAAGACCAATGTTTTTGCTCTCTGTGGCTGTATCTAAGTTGGTTTTGAAGGCAGTTTCTGGGGACCGTATATGGACATTACACCTTCAACTTTGCCTTCATGTATTTAGAATTGTAGAATTGTCTTGGTTGGAAGGCACCTTTAAGATCATCTAGTCCAACCATCAACCTAACTCTGATAAAAAAACATCACTAAGCGCTATGTCAACCCATATTTTAAATACCTCCAGGGATGGTGCCTCAACCACCTCCCTGGGCGGCCCATTCCAATGCTTGATAACCCTTTCAGTGTGAAAATTTCTCCTAATATCCAATCTGAACCTCCCCTGGTGCAACTTGAGGCCATTTCCTCTTGTCCTATTACCTGTGATTCGGGAAAAAAGACCAAGTCCTACCTCCCTGCACTCTCCTTTCAGGGAGTTGTAGAGAGTGATAAGGTCTCCC
>BJBW01002561.1:33266-81092 GCA_004320125.1 Scolopax mira
CTCATAAGACTTATTCTCCAGACCCCTCACCAGCTTCATTGCCCTTCTCTGGACTTGCTCCAGCACCTCAATGTCTTTTTATTTTGCATGCTGCTCCTGAAAATGACTAACTCTTTTTCTACCAAAATGGGATTTGATTATACAGATTTTTTTCTGAATCCTTGCTTATATGCTTTCTTTGCTTGTAAGGGTCTGCAGCGCAATAACTGTTCATTTTGCACTGCTAGGGAACATTTGCCTATCAAATAACAAATAGCTCTTATTTGTATGCTTCTTCCCAAATCCATAGAGCGTTATAAGAATGGTAGGCATTATTATTTTAGAATGAGTCAATGTAATTAAACTTGCTGTGGAATGCACAGCAGTCAATTTTTACTATTATATTTTCTCTATATGTTTAAATGACCATTCAGTTATGGTTACATTACTTGCCTTATTTATATTTAGATTCAAAAAATCAAGGAACTCTTGGACTTCTGAAGTGAATTATACTTAATACTAAGCAGAGGGAAGGAGGGGGACTTGTCAGCTCTGTCTTTTCTTCCTTATGTTGGACCTAAACAAAGAGGAAGTTGGCCATGAATGGATGAATAAGTGGCTCCTGGACAACCTCAAACAGAAAAAGGAAGCCGACAGAGGGTGGAAGCAAGGACAGGTAGACTGGGAAGAATAAAGAGAAATTGTTTGAGCAGCCAGGGATCACGTTCAGAAAGCTAAAGCCTAGATAGAGTTAAATCTGTCCAGGGACATAAACGGCAAAGAGAAAGGCTTCTATAGGTATGTCAGTGACAAAAGAACGGCTAAAGAAAATGTGACCCCTCTCCAAAAGGAAGACCTGGTCACCTGGGACATGGACAAGGCTGAAGTACTCAATGACTGTTTTGCCTCGGTCTTCACCAGCAAGGCTCTAACCACACTGCCCAAGTCACAGAAGGCAAAGACAGGGACTGGGAGAATAAGAAACTGCCCACTGTAAGAGAAGACCAGGTTCAAGACCATCTAAGGAATATGGAGGTGCAGAAGTCTGTAGAACCTGATGAGATTCATCCACAGGTCCTGAGGGAACTGACAGATGAAGTCAACAAGTCACTATCCGTCATATTTGAGAAGTCGTGGCAGTGCAGTGAAGTTCCCACTGACTGGAAAAGAGAAAAAAAACCCCAATTTTTAAAAAGAGAAAAAAGGAAGACCTGGGGAACTACAGGCTGGGTAGTCTCACCTCTGTGCCCGGCAAGATCATGGAGCAAATCATCCTGGAATTGCTGCTAGGGCACATGGAAAATAAGGAGGTGATTGGTGACAGCCAACAAGGCTTCACTAAAGGCAAATTCTGCCTGACAAATTTAATGGTCTTCTACGATGAGGTTACAGCATTGGTGTATAAGGGAAGAACAATTGACATCATCTACTTGGACTTGTGCAAAGCATTCAAGACTGTCCTGCATGACAACCTTGTCTCTAAACTGAAGAGACATAGATTTGATGGATGGACCACTTGGTGGATAAGGAATTGGCTGGATGGCTGCACTCAAATGAGTTGTGGTCAATGGCTTGATATTCAAGTGACGAGCAGTGATGAGTGGTGTTCCTCAGAAGTCAGTACTGGGAACAGTGCTATTCAACATCTTTGTCAGTGACATGGACAGTAGGACTGAGTGCATCTTCAGCAAGTTTGACAATGACACCAAGTTGTGTGGTGCGGTCAACACGGTGAAGGGAAGGGATGCCATCCAGAGGGACCTGGACAGGCTTGAGATGTGGGCCCATGTGAACCTCATGAAGTTCAACCAAGCCAAGTGCCAGGTCCTGCACCTGGGACATGGCAATTCCAGGCACAAATAGAGGTTGGGTGGAGAATGCCTGGAGAGCAGCTCTGAGGAGAAGGGCTTGGGGGTGTTTGTTCATGAGAAGCTCAACATGAGCCAGCAAGGCATGCTTGCATCCCAGAAAGCCAACCGCATCCTGGGCTGCATCAAAAGAAGCATGGCCAGCTGGTCACAGGAGGGGATTCTGCCCCTCTACTCTGCTCTGGTGAGACTCCACCTGGAGTACTGTGTCCAGCTCTGGAGTCCACAACACAGGAAGGACATGGACCTGTCGGAATGGGTCCAGAGGATCAAAAATTATCAGAGGCCTGGAGCACCCCTCCTATGAGGACAGGCTGAGAGAGCTGGGGTTGTTCAGCCTGAAGAAGAGAAGGCTCCAGGGAGACCTTATAGCAGCGTTTCAGTACCTGAAGGAAGCCTACAGGAGAGATGGGAGGGACTCTTTATCAGGGAGTGTAGTGATAGGATGAGGGGCAGTGGTTTTAAACTGAGAGAGGGGAGAATTAGATTAGATACTAGAAAGAAATTCTTTACTGTGAGGGTGGTGAGACAAAAAATATTCCTGAAAAAAATGCAAATAATTTTGACCATAGAACCAATTTGACCAATGAACATTAAAACTCTATAAATCAGGAAAATGGCTGTGTTATATTATGGTTTTGTTTCAATAAACTTGTGAATTAAAATGGTACTTCCTTTGGTGTCCATTGCCAGTCTCAGTACGGCAGCCTATCAAACCACTGCGGTTTTTCAACCAGTTTTATCACATTCCCCATAGTTTCATGATTTTCTTGTCACAATGGTAAGGAGACAATCTATTTCATCACTGTTTTACCACTAATGAAATACCCGTCCAGTTGGTTTAGAGAAATCAGTTGCAGGGAAGAAGAAGAGACTACTAAGGTTAATGTATACATTTGTAATTGTGAGGCTTTTAGGAGTTCAAAATTAGCTATTTAATCTTCTTGTGTTGCAGTTGGTTTTAAAGGCCCAGTTACCAGTAAACTTACACTTGACATCTGAATTCCTTGGATTTGTGTGCTCTCATGGAGACTGGACTGTGTTCAGCTGGGGTTGGTTAATATTTCCAGTTTTAGTCAGGTTTACCCAATTACTCAACTTAGAGTAGCCAGCCCAGAAAACTGATTTGCCTGAGCCCTGTTTTGTTTTTTTTTTCCCAGAGACCCATCTTGCACATATGGTGGTAGACAACAAGTTGACCACAAGGCAGCAATGTGCCCTCGTAGCCAAGAAGGCCAATGGCATTCTGGGGTGCACCAAGAAGAGTGTAGCCAGCAGGTTGAGGAAGGTTATCCTCCTCCTCTACTCTGCCCTGGTGAGGTCCCATCTGGAGTACTGTGTCCAGTTCTGGGCTCCACAGCTCAAGAAAGACAAGGAACTACTGGAAACAGACCAGCAGGGCCCTGGAGAAGACTGAGAGAGGATCTCATCAATGCTTATAAATATCTAAAGGTGGCAAGAGGATGTTGTCAGGCTTTGCTCAGTGGTGCCCAGCAACAGGACAAGAGGACACAGGCACAACTGGAACACAGGAAATTCCATCTCAACATGAGAAAAAATTTCTTTACTTTGAGGGTGGCAGAGCACTGGAACAGGCTGCCCAGAGAGGCTCCCTTTCTGGAGACATTCAAAACTTGCCTGGACATGTTCTTGTGCAACTTGCTCTGGATGGACCTGCTTTGGCAGGGGGGTTGGACTAGATGATCTCCAGAGGTCCCTTCCAACCCTGTATCATTCTGTGATATATGACCAGTAGTACTGCATAGGCACAGCAGTTGTGTTTGTGTCCCCAAGACAGCAGCCATGCCCAGGTAGCTGCAGGAGAAAACTCCAGGTCTCCCCTTCCCAGCAGGCCCTGAACCATCGTGTTATCAGTGTTTTCCTCAAAACTAGCACACCCAGCCAGCTGAAACTGATGCTGTACCATCAAGTTAATCAATGCATCATCAAGTTAGCAAGCCATCTGCAGCTAAAACATGAAAAAAGTACTGTGCACTGTAAAGTTCTTCATTTCTGTATCATGCTTTTAACTTTAAAATGTTTTTTTTCTTTTGTTTTTTGATTATTTTTTTTTAAAAGGAGAATTTAACTTTTCTTGCATGAGGTTCAGGAATAACTTTGACTTTTCTTTGTCAAAGTTTGGAAGAATGAGGATTAATTACCATATGTAAGAAAGAGCACATGTTCTTTCAATCAACATAGACTTCTTTAAATCGAAGAGGGAAAACGGCAACCAACAATGCTGCCAAAATAAATGTTTAATGGAGCACAAGGTTGTAATTTTCTCTATAATGAGGCGCACCATCTAGGAGCAAAGTGGGTACCATCTCTGCAGACAGGCATGTACTTAGAAACATAAAGACACAATACACAGAGAAGTCTTCACAGTTTCAAGCTACAGACAATACAGGCAGGGAATAACTCAATAGACTTTATTAATATTCAAACAAGCAGCTGTCAACACTTCACCCAAGAACAAGCTGAAGCTCCTTACATAGCTTTTACAACCGTAATAGTTGGGTTCATTGGCAGTAGATTGGAAAACATGCAATAGTAATGAACCCTCCCTGCTTCTCCTGGTCTACCATTTAATCCTTCCTAAAGTGAAAAACATTTACTACATATGCAATACCACACTCCCAGGAGGCTTCAGGTTCAAAAGAGACGTTTCAATTTTGTTTCTTAGCAACATACATCCAATAAAAGTGAAACACTATACAAACTGTAATATATTTGCGTTGTTTTAATCTATAATGCAGTACTTTGCCAGTGCTAAGGAAGTACCCTGCTACAGGATCTTTACAATGTCTCTTATAATTAGACATACGCATTTTTTATTTTCCCATGCTAGATTACCTGCTGCAGAATATAGTTCTGAAGACACTATAATGTATTAATGAATAATAAATGAAGAGGTAGGTTCTCCTCTAATAAGGGCACACTTGCCAGGCTTATAGGATGGTCTGTTAAATAGAAAGAGATCTTTTGATGTTTCATTTGTAGGCAACATTTGGGCATCTTGTGAGGACTTGATTTCTAGAGTGACTATCAGTCAGCTCTCAGTCCTCGGCTAAAAGGATTTGTACAGCACTTCTTTCTTGGAAGGACAGTAGGCATGGCTTAATATTTTCTTCTCCCCCCTCCAATGCCTTACTTGTTATGGACCAAAACCAGTTTTGTGGTTTCTTGACTTTAATGTCACATTGAGGAAGGGAGGAGCCAGTCAGGTCTCCAAAGGCACATAGAGAAATACGCCCTAAAGAGGAGCTTTCAAATTTTCACTCACCGTGGCTGTAGCTATTCCCCACTGTCATTTGGCGTAATTGCTTCCCCAGTGCCTGCAAAGAGGAATAGGAAATGTGGAATTTGGCTTCTTCCTATGCTTTTTATCCTCCTCAGGTATATGTTTATCTTTAAAATTCAGAAATGACTCATCTCTAGAAAAACTGTAGTACTTGTATTCTGTAAATGCCTGGTAATAACAGTTCCAGCATACAAACTGGAACAGCATACCACTGGATTTTCAAAAGGCAAATATTAGAAAGGTGGAAGTGACAAAATTCACTATATAAAGAAATTCTGTGTTGTTATTTAATGCAGTGTGCAAGATGGAAAAAAAATAGTATAAATGGCATCCTGTGTTCTATCAGCTTGGAAGGTACCCATTCAAGAAATGCCACATTTCTAGTTCACATCACGATTCACCTTCCTGAGGAATCTTCTGCCCCAATCCTCTTCATGCTTTTCTTATACATTTTGTTCCCTACATTAGGCACTTACTTCTACAGACTAACGCATATTTTCTAGCAGTGTGAGCTGAAGAAATCAGTCTGAAATATTCAGAGAAAGCTGGTTTGGTGGGAGGCCTGTAAGTATGTTGTACCACCATATAAATTATGAATTATTTAACATTGAAGGAAAACAATTCCATGCAGAAACACCAGGTGGAACTAGGAGGAGAGGAAAGAAGGAAGAAAGAAAACGAATCCTCTGTATAGTTTGCTAAGTTTTCTGAAGAAATACTTTTTCTAAATGCAGTCCTTCTAGAAAATTACTTACTTACTTACTTATGTTTCACTAATTATCAGCTTCTCTGGATGCATACAAAATTTATTTAACAGGTTGATTGGCTCTTTAAAGCAGAGAAGCAAACAATCTACTCAGAAATAATGAATATGATAGCTCAGCCTAATATGATAGCCCAGCTTGACACCTCTCTTTGCATGCAAAATCTGGTCACAAGACATAAACTGTCCTTGTACTGTGTTTTAATTACATGATTTTTTCAGAAAAGCCGAACACTTGCTGATGTCAACTGACCTGCTTCTGTAAATGAGGTTATAAAAGTCAGCAAACTCCATCAAAATAACAGAGGAAATGAATCACATGCTCAAAGGGAAGTTTCTCTTGCGGAAATAGTTAATTCAGCTGACTTGAGCCATCTCAATAACATGAAAGAAGTTTGTATTTTTTTTTTTCCTAGTGGAGACCAGTGCCACACAAGTCTCCGTGGATCAATAGCTAACCCTCTAATTTGCACTTAAACCCTGAATCGGAAATCACCCTCAGCTGTACTGAAATGCTGCCCACACATTCTTTAGAGGGCAATGAGCCAAAGATAACCCTGAAGTGAAATTTTGGAGCAGCCTCCACTTCTTGCCTTGAGCTATCAGAGGAGGAGGTGCTTTTTGGTGGCAGCGCCAAATCATCTCTGTCCTCAGTAAAGGAGGGTGCACATCCATCTCTATGTAGAGAAATTACATTAGAAAGTACTTCAAATTTTGTGTCTTTAGCTTTTGCTTCTACAGGAAACACAGATCCTGAGGTTTGTAGGATTAAGCAAAATGGAAAATAAAATCTTCCACTGCAGTTCATGTGCCCTGTGCCTATTTTCGTAACTATACATTAGTTTTGATACCCATTTAGATACAATGTTAAACTGTAACTGACTCTCCAAGTTGAAATATTAAACCCATTTTTGCCATTAAACAGTCTAGGATACATTTGAAGGGTTTTGTTTATATATATGCGTTATGCTCACAAAGGCACTAATAGCAAAACCTTAAAAATTCTGTTTCTGTTTAGCCAGAAATATTTACTGGAGAAATCATGTAAAAAATGCATTGCCTGCAATGAAATAATTAAATCAAGCACTCAGTGCCCAGCATTCAAGGTGATTTTCTTATGTGTGATGTTTTCATGGAGGCATTAAAGTTTTCTGGTCAGAGAAGAGTGATCATTGATACTGGGTGTTCTGTATGAGTGCTCCTTCACAAATCAGCATTCACTCTTCATACGCTTCTCTGGGATTTACCTTCCTCCTGGGCATTACAATCAGAGCACTTATTTGCTAGATCACTTACAGAAAGAAAACACAAAAAGGTCTTGAATACAATCAAAGCACATTTTCTTTCATTTGCAGAAATGCTTGCTGTGTACCCAGCTTTCTATTTACAAAAAAAAAAAAAAGAAAAAAGAAAAAAGGTTTCTTTCCACTATGTTAATTTTCTCCTTTTTATTTCCCATCTGAGAAGCCAAATTATAATAGCTTGTAACTGGAAGGCCAGTTCATACTCTCTTACTTCTTCTGTAATAATTCACCCTTGTGCAAAAAACGTTAATGTTGCCCAGCAGAGCAGCATTTATACCTCATTTGCAGAGCATAAATTATATAGTCCAGGGTATCGCACATTAGGTTTTCTACCCCATAATTTAAAACTGAACATAATCAATTAAATTACAGACTCTACAATATTGCCTTTCCAGACCACATTTGCATGTTCTCGGTGCTACTGTGTGTTGTAAAAATCTGCACACAGAGGAAATGCCAGTGCAAGAAGACAATAAATATGAGGAAAAATCTTTTTTCCCCCAGCAAAATTGTATCATAAACTGTTTTCTCAAAAAAATCTAGCTGGGAACTCACCTCTGCTGGGCTAATGCAAAACATAATAGGGGTGTTTACAACAAAACACTAGTTTACGGTAAGTAAAGTAATAGCATTTAATAAATGTAACTGGAAAATTATATGCTTCAGTCAAAAGTCAGGTTGCTCTTCAGAAGCAACACGATCACATGCTTTTTTACAAAGTCAGGCAATAAAAAAGGGGAAAGGCGATATAATGTGGGCCTCTGTGACAGTGGGGCTGAGACTGATTTAATCACTTGATACTGCCTCTTTATGCAAATGGATCAGCCAAGCCCTGTAATATTAACACTTTGGGACAAACTACTATAAATATTTCTGACAAATTGAGCTGGGAAAAACGATAAGGCTTTACAGCTTCCTGCTTTTTACTTTGACTCCAATATGCTAACAAATGTTAATAATATGCTAAAATGCAGAGCTTGGAATATAAAGGCATCCCCTCTGCTTTCAAACACCCAGGAGAAGGACAACATTTCCCATCAAAGACTGCAATTCTTCAAGATGCTCTGCCCAGACATATGTATATTAAGAAGCTGATGATCTCCAGGCATATGAGGGAAGATGCAAAGGGGCAACCACATCCTTCACCACTGCAGAGTCTGGAGGCTGTAGGCGGTGGGTAAAACCCATCTCAGGAGCTGCTGGCAGGCAGAAGCAAGGATGAAAAGGAGACATTTCAAGCATGCAGCTATTCCAGCCTTGTTTATGCTCACACAGAAATCAGTTTACATCTCTGAAGTGCTGACCAGGCACGCCAGCGAGGCATTTTTCCCAAAGCAGGCACCTGAACATGAAGCCTCAGCTGTGGAGAAGCGTTGAATAACAGCGTGGGCTGACGCTACCACCGATACCTCAGAAGTGTCTGAAATACAAACCTGTGCTGTCAGCTCATGTCCCTTTTAGTGGACTCTGGCAGAGCAGCTGCCACCTATCTTGGGAAAAGAGGTCTAAACAGCTAAACTCCTTCCTGGCAAAGGAAAAATGAGGTCTAGCACTTTCACAGCGTGCCTTCTATGACAACTGAGCTCAATTTGGGTCTTTCTATCATCACTTTTCATTTCAGATGGCTGACAGCTTTAGATCTGAAGGCAGTATTGGTCTCTGCTTCTGCAGAAACATAGATTTGCAGGTTTTTTTAAAACTATCTTGTGTGGCAAAAATGTAATGGAGAAGAAGCGTTAAGAGGAATTGAATGCCAAGAAAAATCAAAGAGAACTAAAAGGCCATCAGGAGTTCAGTCTGCTTTGGCTGAATCAACAGCCTAAGCAATGCTATCTAACATGCCTTTGAAGGCATACCTTTGCCAAAGGTGCTATGGACATCTATGCATCTATGCAACCACATCTATGCATCTATGCAGCTACCACAAGAGTGAAAAAGAGAGATATTTTGCAACATGTGCTCGGTAACTTGAATAAATGCCCTGCTATGAAGGAGATGGTCCATCATTCAGCGTGCCTGTGTATCCCTGCGAGCAGCTGGTACCCTGCCTGGTATTGCCAGAAGCAGCTGCCAGGCTCTGGGAGAGAGGTCCCCCACCACAGACACACACGTTCATGCCTGCTATCAGGCAATTTCTCCATTGCCCCCCTAAGCACACACTTAACCCTTCAGACTACCTGTGTGGCCTCATCTACCACTGCCCTCACCTACCTCTGGCTCTCCAGACTAAGACCCCAGCCCTATGCTCCAAAAATAACTCACCAAGGCTGTCCTGTGGCAGCACCTGCTCCAGAAGCACCAACCCACAGGCTGTTCTGTAGAAACCATCCGTAAGGAGGTTCGGTGCATATCAGCTCCTACACCTCGATAGTGCTACAGAGCCTTGTCAAGAGGTTGGGGTACCTGTGGTTAAGAGAAAAGCACTTTTTCAGTGCTTATATCTATGTTTTCATAATATTTAATGAAGTGGCACATAAAGACAATAATGCAACAGACTTTCTGAAAAAGGCATTATATATTCACCCCAGTATTTTTTCTTATCAGAATGAGCTGCATTCTGCCTCAGAAAACAAGTAGGAGGCTTTTGCAAGCTTGTAAGAGCTGTCTGTTGCTTGCTGAAAGCAAGCTGAATGAGATCAGTAAAATTTTAGGGCAAACCACCCTGTACAAAAAGAGAAAGAAGTTTTTTTTAAAAGCTTGCATAAAAAGGAACTGTCATCACAGGGAGACACTGAAGCAGCTTTATTATTTGAGCCCTCAAAACAAAATTTGCCAAGATTTTTAAATGGCAGACAAAAGGAGAGGAGCATCTGTCAGGGAGGAGAAGAGCGCAGCACAGCCCATGTGGGATCTCTTTCCACAGCCCAAACAAAACAGGTAGAGACGTGGTTAGAGACACCACTTTGTCAAAAGCAATTTTTCATTAGTGAGCCTTGGTGCAAAGATGGGGCAAATGGGGATATACAAGCTGAGATGCACCATATACCAGGAAAACACTCGATGCAACCACCAGTGCAAAAGTGAGCAGGTTACAGAGCTGTGATTTCTTAGGTGGCTTATGTACACCTGGGTTTCAGGATCTGGTTGCTCTTAGGAAGGGGAAATAAGTGCATTTGTCAGCGCACCAGAGGGCTCTATACAGGAGGCTTACATCCCTGTTAGCAATCCCTGCTGTGGTGAGGACTAAGTTCCCTGGGAGGCTAAAAGTTTCCTTTAAGAACAGGTTAGACAATTGACTGCCAGGAATGACTTAAGTACAGGTCATCCTGCCTCAGGAAGAGTGATGGATTTGATCACCCCTAGTCTGGTCTTATTTTCTGCAGTTTCCGTGTTAATGCCCAGCTAAATAATGAAGTTTATAATAGTCACAGCTCTGTGGAGAATACAAAGGGAGGTTTTACAAAGGAATATTTCCTAGAGGAATAATAAGGAAATGAGGGTAGTTTTGCACTATTAGAAAAAAAAGGCAAATAGAAAGAACAGGACAATGTTCTGCCATTGCATTGCATTTAAGAGACCTGTTTGCCACACAAGTAAACAGAGAGGATAGCCTGCTCTAGATGAGAGGAGCTGGTTTGTAGTCAGACTGAAAAGTAACCCACTGCACAACAGGCAATATGCAACTACTGGATAAAAAATAAGAGTTTTGCAAAGACATCACCACAGACCTTAGGGCTAGCCCCATGCATGCACACTGCAAATGCTGTTCAAGAAACTGGAAGGTGTAAAAGTACCCCTGGCTTGCCTGTCCCCAAAAAGTGGCTGGAAATGGCTCCTTTTCAGTTTTCTGAGCTGCAAGACTGGTTTCCAAAGAGAGATTGAGCCTACCAGGCTGGATATGTCCTAATCAACATGGTATCAGAGCCAAAGCCAGCAGGCTCTGAGCAGGGCTGCACACAAGGACAGAGTGGGTGGGATGGGTGGCCCCCGAGCCAGCCAGGTATCTCCAGAGATGCTCAGAGTACGGATGGGTACTGTCAGGAGCACATCCATAGCTGTTCGGCACCTTCATAGCTGGAAGTGATTTGAGGAACATCTGTAAGGCACTGTAATCTCCATACTTCAAAAGGAGAGAAAAAAAAACATTCTTGTGAATTAGTGCATTTTCTTCAAAGTCAGGTAAGTGTAGAAAATCTTAGAAAGTTTCTAGCTTCACTATGGTGTGTGGGGCTGAGAGGATCTGCTGGGTCACTGAATCCCGTCTTCATCAATTGCCACATAGGTTTTGATCCAAGGGCCATTTCTCAAATACTCTCCACACACAAATGTCCTGCCACAAGCTTGAAATCTGTAGGAAAAGACCAATTGTGATACCTTTCTGTAGCAGAGGAAGCATTAGGAGAAACTGAGAGCATTTCCAGTTCCCCAGTCACAGGATATCCAATGGATGCTTCAAGGTAGGTCATGACCTATACTGTGAATGAGGAACACACTCTGCCCCTCCCTGCCAAACCACCCTGCAGGATAACATCACAAACTGCCTGAACTCTTAGCATGTGAACTGGACACACTATACTGCCTTAGCAATTAAAAAAATCAATTAACACTGATTTGTAGAGCAAAACTGTTGGTGCTGAGGACCTGCATTTAACATAACACAATTTAGGGGGGATAAGTGCTAGTCTGATATCCAGGACCACATGGTGGCACGTTGGGTGTGCAGCTGAGACAAATCTGATTTAATCTCCTCCAGGGAACCCCATTCACACACCCTACAGCTTTCCTGTGACACAACTCATGCTGCAGTGTTGGGGGGGAGTGGGACCGGGACCACCAGGACCTTTACTTCAAAACAACATTGCTGGCCCGGGTTAAAATGCTGATGTAGATGCTAATGACTCACCTGAGAGTGTTACACAATCAAGAGCACTTGTCTGTGCCCTCTCTCTCCCCCCCTCAGAGAAAAGTGTGTATGAAGGAAATAGCTGGTGGCAAATTGTGCATTCAGATGACAGAAAGGAGTTCCTCTTTGTGCCTTACAGGTGATCAGTGGACACCCAGAAGGGAATAATACTAAGTTAAAGGATGGTGCACAGAAGCAGCAGAATAGCATCAGCTCCTCTTGCAGGTATCTGTGTATCACAGACGTCTTCTGTCTCTGGTAATTCTTCTTTTCGTTTTGCAGCTCTTGCTGTGAGAAGTGGCTAGGAGGGACACAGAGCTCTTTGATGAAGAACAAACCTGAGAGCTCAGAGTAGTTCAAAAAACTCTCACTGCTCATAAGAGCTGAGCCTTGACAAGCCCCTCTCCCTTCAGACACCAAACTTCAGGGAAGAGAGGTTGTGCAGGTCTCCTTCAGTTTATTTTTAGAGATGAGAAATAGGCCACGCATCTTTCAGAGATGTGCTTAGTGTCTGTCACTTACTGAGACTCATGAAGGGAACAGGCTTTAGACTAAAGTGACCCACACCCAGCCATCATGGACTGGAGACTAGAAACTGTGATGCCCTCTCCACCCCAGCTTTTAGAAAGAAAAAAAGAAACTCCTGTCACACTTGATATGATACAAACAAAACAATCTGTTCGATCCCCTCTTAAGTAGGAGCCAGTGCTCAGATTATTCCTTATATATAAAAATATATCCCACAGTGGGATTAATCAGTGTCTAGAAGTGCAGACACAGAGTATGCTTCTTATGAAAGAGTTACTGAGTTGGCATGAGACCTGCGTTTGTCAGGAGACTTCAGACTGACGGATGTTCAAGGAACTAACATTTAAGAAAGGAGGGCACCATTTTTTCCCCAAAACTCAAAAGGAACATACACATACAGGTTTTAGTGCTGTTCTTACAGTCAGTACTATAAACCTTGTTTTATCCATTCATTAAATCAGCACCCATTTATCACCACAGCTGACTGAAATCATCCCAATGATAAATGGCTTGTTACACAAAAACCAATTGAGGGAGAATTAGTGACATTAAGAATATTTTACAGTTTAAATTATAGTAAGTCTCCTTTCCTGTAAAGTTATTTCTTTCAGTAATCCATTCTGACTTTAGTATCTCCTGAACTAGAATTAGTGACATTAATACATTTTTTACTATTCAAATTATGGTCCACTTTTTTCCATAGCTGGGTATTTCATTTAGTAAAGGAGACTAAATTAACATCCATACAAGGAGATTATTTAATTTAACAAGAAATTTTTCCATGGTTGGATGAGGTAATAAAAAAGCTTAATTATTGAAGGCTACTGATAAAGATAATTAAAAAGAAAATAAATCTTGATTAAAGGTATGCCTGTTATGAGAATCTGGAAATTTCTGTACTTTTCTGTTCAAAAGCCTGCCACTCTTCTTTTCATACATATTTGTTATTGTAAAAATCTTAGAGTTCATCAAGAAGAGAAGAATCACAACATCATCAGAAGAGTGTAGAATTTGTACATTGTTTCCTACCTTACCATTCACTGGCTCACTCAGATCAAATTAATAAACACATTGACCTCCTTAAAAAAACTAATGGCTTCAGAAGACTTGGATCTACTAGATTTATGGGAGACAATGAAGATATATTTAAGAGAACTAATTACCCCTTATTATCCATAATGAATATGTAATTAATATTGTATTAATTAATATTGTAAGAGCAGAAGTTGCAAAGTAAAAAAATCTAATCACAGAAGGAACAGGCTTCTGAGTGGCAGCCCCTAGTGCATGGCTACTGCCGTGCAGGCAGAGCAGCTCTGGAGAGAGGGCCAGACCCAGCAAGCCTTTACTGAGGCTACCCTTAGCAAATTATATCACAATCTATCTTTCCATATCTGATATATAATGCTAGCTTTACAGGAAATGTAACGAGACTTGTAATGGACTTCATCTGCGTTTTAATAACACCATGCTCAGGAGAAAATCATTCTGAAAGGCAAAATCATTACTATGACTGGT
The DNA here is from genome assembly GCA_004320125.1 of Scolopax mira. Taxonomy (NCBI): domain Eukaryota; kingdom Metazoa; phylum Chordata; class Aves; order Charadriiformes; family Scolopacidae; genus Scolopax; species Scolopax mira. Next base: position 47,374 of record BJBW01002561.1, read on the forward strand.
TTTACACAGGCAGGAGCTGAAAGGCAGTAATGTAGGTAATATAGCTATTTCTTAAAGCAAAAAAAAAAAAAAAATGTTAACCTGGAGAAAATATACTTTCAGGGCCTAATCCTAGAGATTTTTTTTGTCATGCACAGAATCTACTGAAGTCAAGCTATCAGTGTTTTACAGAAATAGGTCATTAGGTAGTATTTTAGTCAAGCATCACAAAACCACCTTAAATGTTATTAGAGAACATGGCTTGCATGGTTCCACAGACACCCCTTGTACTACAGTAAAACAAAATGGTAATTAAGCCATTTCCTTCTCAAAAGAGGAAGAGACCACTGAGAAGAGATCACAAGCCTGTGGTATGAGCCCAAATTCTCCACTCCAGCACAGCCCAGAAACATGGTCCATCCCAGGCAGTCCATTATCTGCCACCATCAAACTTTGCAATAGCAGATATTCTCTCCTTGGGGCCACAGAAAATGTTTTGATGAGACACCAAGCTGCTTTGCACCTTATTATTGAAGGTTGTAACACAATACTGCTGCCTTGTCCCAGCATACCTTTTTTTCTTTATTTCATTTGCTTAAAAGGAGTGATGGCCTTAATTATAAGTTTCAGAGCTAGCTAGCTAGAGCTAGATTTAACTTTCCCATTGCCCCAGGGCATTGGATTTCATAGAGTAGTTTCAGCTCATCTCCGCACTGGTGGAACCAGTTTTCACAAAAATGTCATCCAGAAAAGTGGAAAAACACAAGATTACTGGACTGTAGTATTATGGTATGTTCTGGTGAAAGAAAAGAACTGAGACGCCACTGGAAATGTTCTAAAGAGTAGGGGAAGAAGCTGCATCTGAACACCAGCCACAATTCACCTTTTGTGCACGGAAGTATGGTGACAGCAAGGGATGTGCAGCTCATGTTGTGCTGGAGAGGGCATCTGGTTTGACCCTACCACACAGGATCCTTCTGAGGTGATGAGTTTCAGAGGCAATGACACAGCATCTACAGCGTGTCAATACGCTCCAGAACAGTTCCTAGCTCTAAAACCACATAGGTCAGGGTTTTGGGCACCTGGTTCAACCAAAAAAGCCTGCTTTCACTCGTGCCCCATGTCTCAGCCCATTCTGCTGGCCCTGTGCATGATGTAAAAGTGCAGAGTGCTACTGGAGGTCATCCAGTGCAGGTGACATAGAATTTGTCACTAGTTGACCTAACACAATGCATGACATACACAATACTTCAGTCCTATTTCTGTGTACTAATACAAGTCTTATACCACATGAACACATTATTCTCTAGTTTTTCATTTCTAAACCCATGACATTTTCAGGTCCACATCTTAGCAAATTGCATACTTGGAGTGCACAAAATGCATATTTTATACCTCCAGAATTCTTAGCCTCTGTAAAATATCAACAGAGCAATTAAAAACAAAACAACCAATACCAAATTACTGAAACCAGGTGTCTAACACATTAACTTTCCTTGATTTATCTTCATTAGAAGTCCAAGAAAATAGATGATACGAGCTGTAGTTACTGCTTTACTTGTGATAAGACAGTAAAATGAACTGGTTTACAAATAGTTATTTAATTTGACTTCTCATTTGAAGGTTGATTATGCAACCTTCATCAATGATTTATTTATTCGAAATTCTTTATCAGTCATTTTAGCACCAGAGGCAAAGCCAGTTTTCCTGTGGGCAAACTTCAATCTAAGACTCACTGAAGTATTTATGGAATGAGATATTTACTTCAGTTCTGGAACATGCAAAAATGTGCCTTCCGCAGTGTGGAAAACCAGCAGATATACACCAAGTGCCTGGTTTCACCAAATGCACTGAGCATTTACTTCAGCCATACAGATTGGGATAGTATATACGTTAGGACAGCTACATCTGTATCATACTTAGAGCTATGGCAAACTGTTCAGGATGAGGATGAAGTGAAAAGACGGTCTCTTTAAAAATTGTTTATAATTACAATGACACACCCTGTGCATTCTGGCCTGTATTTGCTGCGTTTGCTGTAAAATTGCCATGTCCTTTCTAGTTTTTGTTGCTGTCTGCGGCTTCCCGCTCTGGCCTAGACATAACTGTACTTTGCTCAGCTACAGAAATAGCTTGTGTTCTCAGAAGGTTTGCAGGATCTTTTCCCTCAAAGACAGAGGTGATAAATGCATCTGTGTTTTGCATTTTAACAGCATAAAAGAGAAGAGGTGAGCTGAGGCAAAAGTAGCCTACAGAAGATGAGAAGTGCCCAAAAGAGTGCGAAGATGGGATTATTTTTTTTAATTGAGAAATCCTTTCTTTTCCCCCAACATTGTCATTGTGGCTCTTTATCAAGTCAAAAAGTTATATAAAGTGACAGATTTTAGTATTATCTGTTTTAACAATTCCAGAAGAAAGGAAAAGCTCAGAAAGACAGCAAGAGGAGGACTCTCTAGTCCACACAGTTCTGTCACTGTTTCTGAGAGAGGAGAGATAAGGGAGCACACTCACTGGCAGCCAGATGGCTCCTGAGCAAGTACAGGAATTCATGGAGCCATCGGACATTGATTTGACATGGGTAGGTACAAAACAGACTCTGTGGAATGATTGTGCCAAGATGCAACCATGAAAGCCAAAGCCCAATACCCTACCCCATTAAGAAACTGCGCTCCTTGTGCTTTATATAGGTCTGTTGTATTTGATACCAGAAGTAAATTGATTTTAGTGGAGAGACTTGCAAGCAAATAGCATGCACTGTGCTGGGAAATGCCACATCCCTGGCAGTGTCACTGTCCCTTGAGGAGGATTTCACACAGAGGAAGGGAGGGAGAGGTTGTGCCTGCAAAAGATATCACTGCATAGGAGAGTGGTAATGAGTAGCAAACACTTTCTCCATACCCTGCTGAGACAATTTCTTCCTACCAGGAAAAGATGTTTTATAAATACATTAAGAATTTCCTCTTAAATACTGTTGTAAGGAGAAATCCAGCCATAGCTGGAGACACAAGGAAAGATGGGATCTCACAGCACCATCCAGAGAAAGGTAACCAACTTGATGTCCCAGCAGGGAAAACGCCGTGTACTTAATGTGCACCCTCTCGCTCGCTGTTATTGAAAGCCATTATTAGCTTGGAGAAAGTTGTTTGGCTGCATCTTTCACAGTACAGTAACTCCAGCCAACTGGATGCTTGAAGCAGGATTTCTAAAAGGCGTATCATTACTTCTTCTTGATTTTTTTTTTGTGTTTGTACTCATTAACAAAATATATGGATAAGTACCCTGAGATGAAGGGAGAACAAGATGCAACAACAACCATTAGCAGACTGCCACCAGATTCAAATATCACTACTACCTTTTCCAAAGTCAGCAGAGACGTGCCTTTGGATAGAGGCCAAAACTGAAGGTACATTACAGGCTGTCCTAAAACCTTTGACATGTTCCAAGTGCAGTCAGGTGTGTCTAACGTTAAAACATAGAGATACAACTGGGCTAAGCCATGCCAGGAGGGAGTTGCCCTTGTCATGGAAGTCAGATCCATCTTTTCATGCACCCATCCCACTCAACTGGCTGTTGCTCAGGGAGGATGACCATCAATGTCTCCTTGCTGGAACGAGGTACAAAAGGCACGGTGGGGTCAAGCTGAGGATGGACAATTGGACAATTGGATACTGTAGAGCAGTGCTAGGGCTTGAACGCTGATATAAAAGGTGTGATGGTGCCAGACTCTTGCCTGCCATATGTAAAATAGTAGAAAACTTCCTGAGCCCATCCTGCACAAAACATAGTCACTACTTGGTCTCTGATAGGAAAATGTTAGGACAAGCAAAGGCCAAGGAAGGCCAAGGAAGACTGATAACGCTTCTCTTAGTCTCCCCACCTTCATAATTAAAAGGGGAAATGAAAAAGGGATTTAGATCGTATTGGAAGAAAAGGCACCAGGGAGCAGATTCAATTTTTAAGTCATCACAGAAATTCTCTAAAATTCAATTACAGTGATGTAGATCTGACATAGGATGTATTATTATAGTACCCCAGAGAAGGTCAATAAAGTGTATTGTAAGGTCTCCACAAGATTTCATCAGGACTATAATATAGATAAGTCTCATTATTTCGCATGTTTTGCAGCTGCTCTAACTTAATTTTCAGGGGTGTCATCATATAATTATCAAAGATGATTAAATTTTATGCCCCCAGATCTTGCAGGTTATGTCTCCAGGGAAAGAGTTCAAACCTATTATATAATAGCAAAGATATAATTAGACTCTGGAGAGTGAATAAATAAATCACACCAAGCAAAAAAGGGCAACATATCTACCAACAGACCAGCACATTTACAGCTGAAGTTAATGTCGTTTGATGAAAAGACCAATTTAAAGTACTGCAAATTTGCAGGTATTTCACAGAACCTTGACTTTTAAGCACTTACCAGTGAAATATCTCTATTCCTTTAGATACAAAATCTGTCCACACTGACTGATGTTTTCATCTTCTCTACAAATACAGATGGGCCACAGTGACATTGCATGTATGGGCCAAATTTTGCCTCCAGCACTTACTGTGAAATTACAAGTGTACAAAATTTATGTATATTTAAATTCACATTAAGGTCACAAGTCAAAAAAAGGGAAATATTGGTGGTGGGTTTATTTTGTCTAACCACAAGTGCTTACTGCCACCTGGCACTTGATACCTGATATCTACCACCTTGATATCTGGGGCATCTGAATGGGGCTGGTAGTTAAGGCACAAAACTTGTGAGAGAGGTCTGCTCCCTTGTGAAATGGCAGCTGAAGGCCAGGGGACATGGTGGGATCTAAAATGACTCTAGATGTCATTATGTTTTAGCAAGTTAATTTTTTTTCCTGAGGGGTTATTTAGCTGTGGAGTTTGATCCAGTGCCTGCTGAAGGACCCAGATGTTTTGGTCACTGGGGTAGGTCCCAAGACAATTTTAATCATCTGCCTATGTGGGTCAGGGATTTAATCCAGGACCATCCATTTATCAGTCTATACTTTTTGTGTGTTAAGGAAATAAATTAAGAATTGCTGATTGTGGTAATCTCAACTTGGAAAATTCTTGTGGGAATAGTGGCCAAGAGACGATGAGAACAAGAAGTGTGCAGAATCTGAAAAGGCTGACCCATCAGTGAGCAGAGAGAAACATGGATGACACTAGCCAGCATTCCTGCCTGTATGAAGATAAGAGACCAGCTGACGGCAACGAAAACTGATTAAAATATCTTGTATTTGGAAATTTCATGCCACAGTATTGTGTTCTTTAAGCTTTAAGCTTCCCAGACAAGAGTCTCTTATTGCTCGAAATGGCCATGCCTGCATGTCAGAATCTTATCACACAGAAGCTGATTTACTGCTGGACTGAAGGGTCTGCTGCCCCCCTTCTGAGTGACTGGCACAGCCCCAGGGTCTAGGAGCACCTTCACAGCTCTGCAGCCTGACCCAGCCTCCTGAATCTGCCATGGCTGGTCCACATCAGGCTTGCTTTCACCAAGTGCATTTCCTTGGACAACCCTCTGTTGGTGAGCTTCCATAGAGCAGCTGCACCTGCTGCCTTTGCAGCGTGAGGGAAGGGGAGGATGTTTAGAGCTTCTGAGGGGAATTCGGGAAGCCTTATGGAAAATGCAGCTTTTGTAATGCAGTGTAGATTTCTTTGTGGATTTAATGGGAGTACAGCTGCTGCTGCTTGGATGAGGCATTTCTGAGAAAATGACTAATTAATCATTGCTAGCTGTATCCAGATTGTTTACATTTCAGCTTGTTGTACTACAGCATAACTCTGATAAAGTAGAGATGTTAAGGGCAGTTCAAAGTATTCGCACTATAAACTAGGACTTCTGGGGTTTTTATTTCTCAGAACACCACTTTTGCCTCTGGTACTACATGGATAAAACCTACACAACAAAAACTATTCTGCTGTGAACTCCTCAGTTATAGTGGGCCAGCACTACAGCTCCCAGTGCCACCTCACTTCTCCCTCTTCTGGCACTGGCTGGGGTCGTTGTCTGAATGACTTATTTCACCTCACCACTCTGAAGAGCCTTCTGCACTGCTTCCCAAAGCCATGACCCTCCCCAGTTCCCTACCACCTCTCACTGCAGTGAGTACCTGCATCCAATGTCTTTTCCTCATGTCCCCTCCACTAAACTCTCATCCATCTCTTTCCCCAGCTCTGAATCACCATCATGCTACCCAGTTTCCCTCTCCCCCCTCAGTCTCCAATGTTTCCTCAGCAAATTTTTCTCCTAATCTGCTTTGCATACCTACCCCTTGCCCACTTGGAATTCAAATCATCCTTTTTCTAGGCTTCCTGAGCACTGGCAAGGTTGTTGAAATTACTGAGTCAAGTCTTCCAGTGCCAGAGCACTCTTCTTCACAGAATTTGAAGTGTGGTGCCCTGGAGGGTATGGAAATGCCTACTTTAGTCTCAAGCGAGAGGGTAGAAAAACATGTAGGAAGACCAAAAAGTCCAAAAGAAAAGAATGTTTCTAAGATTTCTACAAAATGAACAGGCTGGGAGTGATTTGTAACTGTATTTAAGAAAGGAGTAATATTCCTAGTATTCCTAGAATGGCTTTCCATCAAGAATCTCAAAATGTGCTAGTCATTAACTAAGCCTAATAGCGCTGGTGCAAGGAAACCGTAACCTCCATCCATCTAAGGCCAGAAGATCACAAGCTGCAGAGGCAGATGCAGAACCCAGAGTTCTCATTTCATACAGTACTCTGAAGGACTAGCTCAGGAAAATTATGGTACAATATGTAAAGAGCATAGAAAATTACCTGCAGTGTTTACCTGGGTATCATTTTGCATGCTCTCTTAGTGTGAAAATAATGTGTAGATATGTTTAAATTAAATAATGTATTTTTGCATGCAAATCAGGTTTCTTACACATAGACAGAAGTCTCCTTAGATGTTGTATGTGCAATTTAAGAAGCAGCTTTGAACATTTGGCCCTGTATTTGCCTGAAGGAAAGAAATCCAGCACATTAAGATTACATTCTTCTGTGCCCAACCTTAGCAGTTCATAGAGCATGTCAGGTCAGTGACTCTGCTAAGCTTTTAAATTAACTTTTCTTAACAATTGCAGTAATTAAGTCGCTCCTCAATTACAAATTAAGATTATCTGGATACATTATAGAAGTGAAGATGGTATTAGTAGGGAGGAGGAAACAAAAAGTTTACCAAGTCTTCAATCATTCATAATATTACAGACCATTTTGTGTTTCTGCAGACCAGGCTGTGCTGTTGCTGTGGGTGTGTAGGGTGAGGCATCTCTGCAGTATGTCCTGGCCACTGTCTACTGTTCCTGCTGCTCTCCCCACTCTCTGTGTAGCCTCTTTGCCTGTCTGTAAGGTCTTCTTTAGGTATGCTGAAGTGCTGGCGTGAGTATGCTGTGGCTTAAGTCTCTTGTATCCGACCAATTTGTTGATGTCCTCTGTGTCCCTCTGTCTCTCTAAGCACTTGACTGACTGGTGAGCAGCTGGCTTGCTCCAGATGTGAGTCATGACATGAACCAGCATTTAAAGCACTAAGATAATAGGGAATTTGGGCTTAAATACAAGTTGAGACTCAAGTGAATATGGCAGTATAGGTAGAGCCATTAGGAAAGCAAATTAAGTTTTGTTTGTCCAGCATGTACCACAAATAAAGTCCAGATATCCCATGAACTTCTGGAGTAGACCTGCATAATATTTGGCCAGCAATCCATTCATTTGGCGTCTTGGTCTTTGTGGTTACAGAGTAAGACATCTGGGTAGTGTTGCAACAGGAAGGTGAAGGACACAAGAATGTTGCAAAGGGAGTGGGTGGAAAGAGACAAAGGGGTATATTGCAGCTGGAGAATTTAATTTCAGTTCATTAACACAAAAGGACTGCTTTCTACCTCTGAAGGATATAAAAATAAGAGAGGCATTTCAGACCCTCCATGAGCTGTAGAAAGAAAATGTCCAAAGGAGACCTTTGGAAGGGTTTAACCAGTGTTTATACAGTGAGAAGTTAGTTTGAAGGTAAATCAGCCAGCTGAAGTGAGTGGCACAAGTAAGATCTATCAGTCCAGCCTATGTTACCATGCTCCAGCACCAACCTCATGACCCTCATTCTGTCTTCCCAAGCGTAACTGTTTGTGAATGTGTTTTTGAAGTCCACTCAAGATACAAAGTGAGGGCCAGACAGGTCAGACCCTCCAGACAAAGGGAGGGTCCAGTATCTTTCTCTCCAGGCACAAGATCTTAAGACATCTGTGCAGGCTGCCAGAACAGAGGTGTTTTCCACTGCTGTTGAACAGTAGTTGCTTCAACAGTAGTTTATTGACTTCGTGGATACTATTTACATGCTCACTAATGTTACTGAGGAGTCTTGCCCAGAGCAATCACAACCATGGGCCAGAGAAAACATATAAAAATATGTCAGTTTAAAACAACGTCTTTGGCTGCTGCCAATACCTCACTCCAATTTTCTCTGTCTCCACCCTTTAGTTTAGAAGAAAAAATAAAGATGAAAGCCTTTAACCAGCAAGCAGTGAAAATGCTTGGACAAGGTCTTGGTGTAAGCCCTCAGTTTAATTCAGGCCCTAGGTATCAAGGGAATACTTTGAATATTGTGTTGTTAGCTGTGCGGGAAAGGGAAACAAACACACATGCCTCTCACATACCTACATACACCTTCTATCTTGAGGATATTTTTCCAGGAATAATCTTGGAAAAAGTTTTGGATTCCTTTTGGGAGAAAATCCCAAGCATCTTGGTTGATACGTTGTGGGAACCAAAGGCAAGATAGGGAAGGTGGGTTTTGGTCTGACAGAGGTAATTAACTGCTTCAGGACAAACAGAACTGGGATCCTCTGAGCAAGCACATGGCCTTACAGTTTACCTTTAAAATGGAAACAAGGAGGGTGTTTGGAGAACAGCCTATCAGTGGGTAGTAAATGGTGCAGATGGTGGTGTCACCCATGCCTCCTAACTACCTACTAACCTTAAATCACCTGCACTCATAGGGAAGTATTATTGCAAGGCTGGGTTTGGTCTTTTTAGCCAGCTAGCAGTTTGAATTTATTATCTATTTTGAAGGTTAGTAGTATACCACAGTCATACATTTCAGATGATACAATACTGTATTAAAATATTAATCAAATCTGCAAACCATCTACATTGATGAAGGCAAGTAATCCGCCAAGGCAAAAGTTATAAACAAAATGGAAATTCATTGCAATATCTTTGAAAAATGTGCTACAAGCACATATTTGGAAAAGCATCCTGAATACTTCCTATTAATACAAGCTCCCTAGATTAAAGATGTATTACATATATTAAGAGTAATACAAACATAATTGATTTTAAGGGATGTGAATTTAAACTCTCCTGTCACTCTGGAGGAAGAGCATGGACACCTGTTGGCTAGTGAATGGAATGGGATATTTTACTAGACACGAAATTTGTTTTAGCCAGACTTGTGACCTAAGCCTCTTTGATTATTTTCCGCCATTTAAGTGACAAATTGTGACATCATTGTGTTAAGCTTTACCCATAATTACAAGGAAATTTTACCTGTAATATGATCCAAGTTTCAATTATATTTTGGGTTTGAACCAATGGCTGAAACCACCACCAATTTAGAAACCGCCCTTTTAAAGAGGTTTCTAAGGTCAAAGCCATTCATTTTCAGAGAGTGATTTTGTTAGAAGAGGCTTAGCTGAAAAGTAAAATTACTGAAAAAAAAAATGTTCTGCTTTACCTCAAACAAGGACAACCACTAAATTGGAGCACCTTTGCCACCTTTAGACCCATTCTACCCCTCATAGGAGACCTTGCTGGCTCACTCAGCAGCTCCATGAGCAAATGCCATCAGCTGGCACATCTCTCCACCTGGGGAGACAGAATATAAACTTAATATGGAATGTGTTACACACAGTGCTTCCTGTCATCTGGGAGGGAGATGAGGGACAACATTTATGCTGGGCAGCATATTCCATACTATAAAATCCTCCAAGTTTTATTTACAACTACTCATTCCAGGCGGGCAGATGTGAAACCAACATGCTCAATACGTGAAGGGAGCACCCATTGCTGCTCTTTGGCCAGTGCAAGTGCTCGTACGCAGCAGCAGAACGTCCTGTTTCAAACATGACTAGCTTGCAGTTTCCATTGGGTTAATAACTCTAGATCAGCTGCATCAAATATTCCTTTCCTTCTTCTTCTCCTGGAGATCAGCTCTCTCTGGGTTGATGAAAACACACCCCTTTCTTCCAGTTGTTACCAGAGTTTTAAAAGCAGCTTTTCCCAAATCTCCAAATACTTAAATAGTCTCCTGAGTTACTAGATCCCTGTGTAATGTCGAATGGGATTGAGGTCCTTTCCAAAGGGAAAATGCAAGTGCCAGCCACAACAGGGGAAAACAATTGCAGGGCAGATCTGCAGGTCTTTCAATGATTGTGCAGGAGTCAGAAGACCGTGGAAATTTGGGCTTGACTCTCTCAGCTGGCACCTGATGTATTTCAAAGGCAATGCCATCTTTACTTCATGAGTAACAATGGCAATCGCTGCCTTAAGTAACTACACCCCCAACTTCTAGGAGGTCTGGTAACCTGCTCAGTGGATGACAGGAAGGCTGTGGATGTTGTTTACCTAGACTTTGGTAAAGACTTTGTCACCATTTCCCGCAGCATTATCCTGGAGAAACTGGCTGCTTATTGCCTGGATGGGTGCATGCTTCACTGGATTAAAAAACATTGTGAGGGCCAGACCCAGAGACTGCTGGTGAATGGAGTCAAATACAGTTGGAGGTCAGTCACAAGTGGTGAAAAATTTCTCCATGAAAAGAGTGAAGTAATGGAATCACCATTCCTGGAGGAATTTGAAAGATGGGTAGATGTGGTGCTTAGCAGCTTCATTTAGTGGTAGTTTTGACAGTGTTTGGTTGATGGCTGGACTTGAGGATTGAGTACGAGAGAGACACGGTCATACCGGGGAGAGCCTCCAGTGCCCCTCCCCCACCACCATCCCCCTGGACCATTCTTGGGCATCATCAATGTTGGAACCAGTGCTGTCCCAGCAACGTCCCCAGGACCCTGCAGGGACAGTGCTGTGCCAGCACTGAGCGAGCGGCACTGGCAGAGCCCAGCTCTTGTCCAGAGACCTTCTGAGAGTGCTTTTTGACACCGCGATCCACCTTGGCAGCCTTGCATGAGCCAGCTGGGCACTGTCCTCAGCCCCACAGCTGTGTCCCATGTGAGGCTTCCCCTGATCCCGTTGAGATGGGCCAGGTCAACTGCTGCCATGGCTCCAGGTGAGCTCCCCGCAGGGTTCGGGGACATGCTGGCACAGCCGGTCCCCGCAGCAGCCTCCTTGCTCATGCCCAACGCTGTCTGCTCTGCAGGGACAAGCCTAAGCCCCAGCAGCAGAGCCTGCCTGTGACAGCACCACCCAAGCCGCTGCAACACCAGCGCGTGAAGGTGACCCAGGGCCGGCGGACCAGGAAGAGGGACCTGCTCCTCTTCAGCAACACCTTGGTCATCGCCAAGGCCAAGTAAGACTCGCAGAGCCCCTTTCCTCCCAAGCCCCAGGCCCCCAGAACCCTGCTGCTGGATGCATCCGTGGCCACCCCCATGGCAGGGGGATGCTGGAGGGCAGCCCCCGGGCTTGGCCACCTCCAGCTCACTCCCTGATGCTCCTCTCTGCAGACGTGGCAGCGCCCTGCGCCCGCAGCTCTGCCTGGCCCTGCTGCAGGTGCTCATCAGGGGGAAGGGTGCAAAGCCTCACTTCATACCTTCAGCAATCATGACCCTAAGTAATGACACTCTCAACTTTCAGGAGCCCTACACTTCAGCAAAACTGTGGAATTTTAAAAAAAACATCTCAAAATCCTTTTTGCATGGAAAAAAAAAATTACTTGCACTGAAATGGAGAAACATCAAATATCCATATTTTTCTGTTGTCTTTCTTTTCATTTCTCTGCCATTCATTTACTTGCTTCTGTGGTTAATTGAGAACTATAGACCAACATTTGCTCTGTATTCGATGGTGCCCTTGTACACAGAGCTGTCTATTTGTTTGTACTTCATTCAAACATGGAGTCTCTGCTAACACATTGGAATACAAAGTTGTGGCCATTTCTCTTTCTGTATCACTGGATAAAAAAGTGAAACTCTTAATCACAGGAATTGGCAGAGGCAGAGGCAAAGGGATGCAGAAGGAGAAGGAGCATTTTCACACTTAAGGCTGTCCTGGAAACTCTGCCTCTGATGGAACCTGGTCTCAGGGACTCCCTGCCTTATTATCCTGCTTCCCATGAGACACACAATACAGGCCTGACAGACCAATAAGCCCTTGTGCTGGCTGCCACTGAAGTCACTGCAAACTACTCTGGAATATATCAAGTGCTTTATACTCAGGAAGGATACTCATCCTTCCTGAGGCATTTGAAATCAAACATCTGAAATTATTTGGCATATTTGATCATCATTTCTCCTCTGTCTCCCTCACTTTTCTATTAAATTAGGCTAATACCACCCACTTTAGAGACAAGCTGAAGATACAATCAATATTGCTTGTAAAGCTCTGGAATACCGAGTGTTTTACCAGAAACATCCATAATATCTTGGCATAAGATATTTCCATAAGAAAGTTAATACATGTATAGCAGGGCTTGCTGTTGTGTCATTAATAATGCTCATGCTTGCACAGTGGATAAGGACGAAAACCAAGACTGCTATGAGAGCTACCTGTTCAATGTACCATTGACTGGGGAGGGTACACATCCAGAGTCTGAGGATGGAGGTTGCAGTGGCAACCTTCACTGTGGGCATACCATGAATTCTGGCTTTGCCATATTAATTCTGGTGTTTTGGATATACTGTGTCCTCTCCTTCACAGGCATGCATTTGAGTGCCTAGCTGTCCAGCCAAGGATATACACATGGACCCAAGAAGCATGCCAATTTTAACTTCAGATCCCTAAAAGCCTGAAAAATAAAGAACCATCCTTTGAAGTTATATTAACATTTGGTCATTTCCAGTTTTCTCTCCCCCTCTCTCCCTCTGCAAGCATTCCCTCATCTTCTTGCTAATCCTCATCACTTTCTTCTCCTCTTATGATAATGCTCCCATTCTGTCATTGTCCCCTTCTCTTCTTTGTTTCCTCCAACCTAACCATTGCCCTGTGCCTTCTCTTTTCCTTTTCTCCTTTTCTCTCCTCCCTCCACTCACTCATTCATGTTTCTTCCTAGCTCTTGTATTCTTCCTGTGCACTAGAGGTGTGTCATTAAAAGCACAGAGGGAAGATTTCCCTTCAGATCAGCGCTACAATGCCAGTAACACTAACAAGGTTAAAAAAGTCCACAGAAATAAGAAAGTTTGGAGAATTGAGTAAGTAATTTGCCATTGTGAAAATGCAAATAGCAATATTCACAGACTCATATCTCTCTGATTGGTATGGATAGTAGCAAAACAAAATTACAAATTTTTCTTTCTTCAAAATTTAAATATTGAAGTCAAAACCTTATGGTAGGGCATCTTAATGAAAGACTCCACTAAATATTAGCATAGGCAAAATTTCTCCCTTTCTTCTGTAACTAAGGAACTTGTAGTCTGACTTTTAAAAACTGTTATTTTCTTTGACAATTTGATACCAAAGATAAACTTATTGATAAAGTTGGTCTGTTTTAAAAAGGCACAGAAAATATATCAGCTCACATCATTGTCTTGATTTTGGACAGAACATCAACATGTGTGTAAGCATGAATAACTTGTATTGACTATATACATATCCTAAAGGCTCCCCTAAAGGTTAGGGTGATAAAGAAATTGTCTGACATAGGCATCTTCTGTGTTGGATGATTTTAGCAGAGAAATTCTGAAGTTAAATGAGCTAGGCAAGAACATCAAAGATAAAGATGGAAGAAAACTCTCACAGTACTGCAAAAGTTTGGAACAACAAATAATAACAAATCCAGAAGCATCACAGATTAATGGTCTTTAATACCCATAGTTCTTTCTCCTCCCTAAATAATAAAACCTTTAAAATGTGAAAAAGTTTTAGAAATATGAATCTGATTAGAAAAATAAACCAGTCATTTAACAAATGTCTTTTCTAGAGAATATGCATCAAGGAATAAAAGCAAGTGAAGCTATATGGAAAGATTTTGGAAAGCAAATAATTTTACAACAATAAGTACAGAGATGTCAATGTATAGAAAAGAATAACATATGCAAAAGGGAAAAATTATTATGCAAAAGAATACATGCAAACAAAGATAGTATGGAGAAAGAAGCCACAAGCCCAGATTGAAATACAGTTCAACACAGTAAATATCCACTGATGCCTGGTTTAAAATTTTATACCCAAAGTCTAGCTCAGAAGAGCTTGAGCTACTGACTGTCCTAGCATCCAACCTTGCTATTAAATCAATAGCAAAACTCCAACAGACATTTGTAATGCAGGAAGAAGCCTCTTAAGAGTACGTTTAGTACAAGTTCCTACAACAGTGTATCTCAATTATCCTGTTCTCCATTTATTCCTGGCTTCTCAGTTTAACTCTTGCCTAGCCTGCGCTCTTCCCTTGGCTTTTTGGATGTTTGAGAAAGGGTTGTGCTTGGATCCATCCTCCTCTGTTTTCCACAGCCCACTGAGGTTTTCAAAGACTGTGAAGAAAACGTCATGTAACATATAAAGTGCTCCGTCTCAGCAACAAGGGAAAGGGTGGTTTCATTTGGTTTTGGTTTAAGTGCTTCTACAGTAGTTGGCATAATGTCCTCCTTCTAGGAAAGGAGCTATGATTAATATATTTATTAATTGCATACATTTTAGAAGGCACAGAAATATGTTGTTAATTATTTCAAATATTTATTGCAAACACAAGAGCATGTATTGGTGTTTAAGCTAAGCTAATTGCTTTGTAATTTTCAGATGCTTGCTACCTTCCTTGCACAAAGATATAATTGTGAAAATTAGAAAAAAATATTTAAGTGAGCTAGCCTGGAATGGCCTGCCTAATGATTTGGAAGAAGTTCCCCAAATGCTGCATAGGATTTTGTGACTATTGGTAACCAGCTTCAGTTCCCAGATATCCATGAGGCTGGGAGATTGTAACAAGTCAATGGGAGAAGTGAGTCAGGAAAATTTGGCAAGATACTGTTTGAAATAAACCAAATCTTTATGGCTGTAGGAAATCTTTTTCAGACTAAATTTCTACACAAACCAGCACTCACATGTGTTTTTTCCGACTGAAAAAATGCAGCAACTGAAAGTGAATGCTGTGGTTCATGGACAGAAGAGAACCAGAGGAGGGCAGAATCTATTTGCCAACCACAGGGAGGTTGGAGGAGAAGGGCTAAGGGTGGTGGTAGGTGCTGCTACAAATCTGACTGAGGGGACTGGGTGGATTATGAAGGAAGAGGGTAAGAAGCCCTGGATGAGCACACTCACATGTAGTCATCAGTTCAACATCAGTGAGCCTAGCCTTTGAAGCAGGTGGGATACTAATAGAAGATGGAAGCCCTTTGCAGCTGTATGCTTGCAATTCTGTGTTTTGAGAAATAAATAAAAGTTCTGGGGAAGGGGCCCTTTATCAAGCACACCCCAGAAGGACTGCCTTTTCATTCCTAGGATGTTCTGTTCCATTACTTTACTTTTCCTTCTTACAGTATTTTTCTCTCTTAGCCCTTAGTTTTGCAACAAGATGAACATCACAACTTCTGGGAGACAAAGGAGGTCTTTAGATGGCTCAGCTTTAGGTGTAAAGAAGATGATTTTCTACCAAAAGAAGAGAAAGGGTCTCCAAGGACCAAAGTGTCTCATAATCTTCTCTCCTTCTCCTCCTTGTGTCACCATCTCTGGTTGCAAATCATAGACTCATACAATTGTCTAGGTTGGAAAAGACCTTTAAGATCATCTAGTCCAACCTTCAACCTAACTCTGATTAAAAAAAAATAAAAACACACCACAAAAAAACACATCACTGAGCCATGTCTCTAAGTACTATGTCAATCCCAACTATGTCTTTGAATGCCTCCAGGAATGGTACCTCAAAAACTTCCCTGGGCAGACCATCCCAGTGCTTAGTAACCTTTTCAGTGTAAAAAATTTTCCTAAAAGTCAATCTGAACCTCCCCTGGTACAACTTGAGGCCATTTCTTCTTGTTCTATTGCTTCCTTTCAGGTAGTTGTAGAGAGTAGTAAGGTCTCCCCTCAGCCTCCTTTTCTGCACCATCTCCTGCACCATGATGGAGCAGGACCAGGCAGCCCCTGCAGAAAAGAAAGAATGCAAAATGCAAAGGAGAGAGTCCTGTCAGGCTTACTGAGTTGGTGACAGCAACAAGAACACACACAAGACAAACCCACTGTCTGTTTTAGACCTGTAGTGCAGGCACCTTTCGTGCTGTCCTACCTCTCCTATGATTTGAGGGAAGACAGAGGCCCCTTGGATAAAACTAAGGAATATTGCATGACTCTGCCCTTGTGCTGCCTCTAATGTGACTGAAGGTAGAGTAGAATGATGATTATGTGACAACAGATATCTATGTGCCACAGAGCCCTTCATCCTGACAGAAAAGGTAAGCAGTAAGAAGCTTCACAAGCCATGGTATAGGTTATTATGACCCAACCCTATTTCCTTCCATGTGGCCACAGATACTTATTATGGCACGGACATTTGCAAGTCCCCTTGTTCTGGCTGGATGCTCAGGGTAGGAATTTCAGGGTAGGTGGACATGTGTAAATGTCATAGGGGTTGAAAAAGGGAGTTACTACTTTCAGCCTGATACCTGGCATCAATGTGATAACTTTAAAAAACGCTCTCATTTTCAAGGCCTTTTGATAAAGGTAGCTCTTCTTTATTTTCATACTTACTTTTACACTGTAACTGGGTCAGCAAAAGATAAGGTGTCCCCCCCTTTAAGGGGACACATTTAGCATCCCTGCTGAGCAGCTCCTCTGGGCCAGCTGTCAGCCCTGGTAAGATATGGACTTCAAGGCCAAATCATGAGGAGTTCACTCAGAGGCAGGACCTTGAGCAGTTGAATTGCATTGCAATTTTACCCTAGGCATGGCCTGGGTGCCATGAGATCAGCAGAGCTGATAAACAGCCAAGAGCACATTCTGGTTGTGGCTTTTGATTGCCTTCTGCTTAGATGACTGTGAAAAAAACCCAGAAGAATGAAAAATAACCTAATTTAGATGAAAGATATAAAACAAAAAATCCTCTGGCATCTCTCAGACCCACGATGATAAACCATCCTCAGAAAAACATCTTGTTACAGAAGTACTGGAACTAATGAATTCTTATTTCCTACAGATTTGTGTCCTGTGGGTTGACTGACTTGTGTGGTCTAAGAAGATGTATGCTTTTTGGGTGACTGGAGAACGTGTGAGGTCTCTCTCTGTGTGGATTTGCTGTTTTCTCATAAGGTGTGTTCACATTGTGCTTTCCCCAAATCTGGGCAACAAATTGGGGATGAATGTCTTTATACAGCTGCTTATTATTAGAGACTTCTGAGAACATATCTTTGTTGGTCAGTAGATTCAAAAGTTGTTAGGAGGGAACATAAACATCATATAAGCCTTGTTTCCACAGGAAATGGGACTAAAAAACTATTGCTCTCCTTCTGCCTTCTGTTCCACACTTTCTTCTGTCTTTCATGGTCCTTTGTCTGTCCTCAGGAACAAGAGGCACCCTGTGACCTGTAGAGAGGCAACCTCATTCCTTGTTTATTCCATCATTTCCAGTGAGCCTGCCTTGCTCAGCTATTACCACCTTCATCCTTGTCTCTCATATAATTTCATCTCAGCAAGGAGAGAGCAAGTTGAGGAACGATTCACCTGCTGGTAAGAGAAGCAGTCCCTTTGGAAGGTCAGCTAGACTTAGCCATGTTTTGTCTGTCTTCTTGTGATACAAGCAATAACCTTTTCTTCTCTTGAGGTAAGAAGGAAGCAACTTCCCATGTAGCTCAGAGTCAGTCTTTGACAACTGGAACCATTGAACTGAATATTCTTAATAAAATGAAAAACTGCCCAATTTTAATTTAATGTTGATTCATTACATGGAGTTTGGTATGTATTAGATACCTGTTTTCAATGCACATGTTTGTCCATCAGTATGGTGACTGTCAGGTCAGCTGTGGACTTACAAGAATAGCATATATACCAGAATATAGATTTCTATGAATCTTGTACCCTAACAAGGCTGAAATGTCTCCTTTAAGAAATATTTTCCATGATCTACCAAGCATTGTCAGCTTTTCATACTACATGTTGGATGCTCACAAAAATAGTTGTAATGTTGATATGTTTATAATCTCTATAATCTTGATGAATCTAATATATCAATCTAATGTTGATATGTTTATAATCTTTATAATCTCTGAGTTAACTGTTCTATTTGCACTCAAGCCATATGCAGGTGTTTTCTTTTCTTGTTCTTTTTTCACGTTTTATTTATTTTCATTTCAGTGTTAAATAATGCTGAGTAAATTGTTTCATATATTCTGATATTAAGGAACACTGTTTTTGCAGAAACACTGGCAATTCCTTCAGACAGAGCTAGTTGACAGAATTTACAACCTTTAAAAAGCTCATCTGTGTAAAAATATTCCTGTTTTGCTTTGGAATAAAAGAATCAGTGGTTCATAAAGGTAGCTATGACATTTTCAATTTGAGAGAACATCAAAGTTATTCCTTTAGAATTTGCTAAAAGCAACAGGGAGCTGTGTGTGCCCTGGACTGCGCACAGCTCCTTGGGACCCAGTGATTCTTGGGGTCTCCCATGCTGTCCTACCCCGATGGAGTCTTGTGGAAAGTCCAGAGGGCCCCCAAATGTGCTGCTGAGAGGTAGGAAAGTGAAGCAGGCTTCAGAGGAGTCTCCCCAGACTCCCTCAATACCAAGGTACTTGTGCAGAATAGTTTGATTTTGACGTACCAACATTTCTCTGAATTGAACCAGGTCATTCATCAAACTTCCCCCTCGTCCCTTCTACTCCTGGGAGCTTCCAGAAGCCTCCCTCTGCTCCGTGACCCTTCTCCAAGGCAAACCTGATAAAAAACCACCCTTCTTTTCCTCCCGTTCGCCAGCAAAATCCGAGGCCGGCAGGAGCGGGAAAGGGATGCTGGGCTCCTCCTCATCCTGCGGTGGACCTCTAGGTGGGGTAGGCGAGTTTCTGCAGCCAGCGGAGCCCGCTCCGGCGCTCCCGGCTTTCCGAAACTTCCCCAGCAGAAGGAGAAGTTGTTGGGAAGCCCCTGGGAGCCTGCGAAGGGAGCGTGGGGCCGGCAGCTGAGGGCTTGGGTGCTTTTGGACTCCCTGGGACCCAGCTGGGGACATTCATGACAATCTCTGTGAGGAGAGGAGACGCACGCTGGCTGTGCACAAGTCTTGGCACCTGTGAGAGACCGACCAAGTGGTTACCCCGAGCCTTGTACCCGCTGGAGGACCTCTTCTCTGGGCTTTGGCGGTGGTGAGCCCATCTGCACAAGGTAGGCTTGCGTCAAGCGCATCTGCTGCCTCTCTCCAAAGCCAATGTGGCTCTGGTACGGGAATCGCTCTGTCGAGGGGGTGTCACTGAGGGCTGTGGCTGGAAATCATGTCGGTTTTAGGTTTAGTTAGAATGAGATCTCCCATTTGGTGGGTTTTCTCTGCTAAAGAACTGCTAAAGAAAGTAGCTACAGTTCCTGGTAGTTCCTTTTTATTAAAAGCTGAAGTTTCCTCACATCTAATGTGTTGTAGACTTTTTTGTTATTAAAAGTATCGATGTTCTGACCAGTTCACAAATTCTAGAGGATCCATCGGGGTTTTTTATTCGAGTGGAAGTACGTATTTCTCCAGAGGATAGCGAAACTGCTGTTTTCGGTTTTGTGTTAACATCGCAAACTAATTTGCCTGTACATTTTAGACAGTTACTATACTTTTTGGAATCACAACTAACGCTGTAAGCTATCACAGCATCTATAGTGTTACAGCTGACTGCCTATACATGTGAATACATGTTTGCAGCATGCTGATTTTTAATTTCCCTGCTTCCACAATCTCGCTGTAACAGAGTGCTGTGGGACTGAGGTCTGGAGAGGAAAACAGGGTGCTGCCCGCACTGAGGAGGGCCTGGGCAGCAGTGCCATCCCACACCTGCTCCAAGCATGATATGCTGTAGCTGTATGTGGTGCTGGAGTAGCTTTGAAATGCCCAGCTCTGGGGGAGCAGAGGGCTGCAAAGCCTACTCCAACAGTGAAATGGCCTGTGTGAGCCTTGCACAACTATGCAGGACTGTCATTGATACTGACCTGGGGTTTTTTAGCTGCCGCTGACATGGCTACAGCACTGATACCATGGGTTAGAAAAAGTGCGGCTAGACACTTGCATGCCTAAGAGAAAAAGTGTTTTCATTTTTACGATCAGTGAAGCTTTAGATATTACATGAAGATACTGCTGGATACCACTGCAGATCTGTCCCCCGTGGGATGATGAGTGAGATCCTCAACTAAGGCAACAGTGCCGAGTGATCAACGCCTACTTGGGGTACCACCCAAAACCTCTTTATATGCCTCAAGCTACAAGGAAATATTTCACACCTACAGCTGCTGTTCCTTGGAATAGACAAGGCCTATGGCTACTGCTGCCACTCCACTACAGCAGAGGCAGGAGATGATGTTGTACACTGCAGTTTGGAATGATAAGTCTTGAAATGTTTCAGCTCTGTAAGAAAAATCATGGGAGATCGAAAATTTTAAAAGGAAATTAATGTGTTTGTGCAAAGTGGGATCAAACCCCACGCTGTTGATCAGGATTACTCAGTTCTTTGTTCTACTCTGTCAGAAATGTCAAATATATGAAAAGTGAAAATAAAGTTTAGGCATCTTATATCAAAGAGCAACGCTGGTAAGAAAATAATTTTGAAATGAAATGAAACAAGAACAATCAAATGAAACAAATATATTATATTAATCAGCAGCCAGTTTGGCTCCTCACCACTTGGTGGGAACAATTTCACCTTCAGGTAAACTCCTGTGAGACCAGTCTCACTGGAGATATCTGACAAGGGTCAAAGTGTTACCTAAGCTTGGCCCAGCTCTTTTAGTCAGTAGGGTACAGCATAGTTGTGTTGCTTTTTGCAATAATGTAGTCTGACCACAACAAGAGCTCAGATGAGAATGTGCCCAGAAAAAGCCAGCAGGCTTTTTCTTTTCAACAGATAGATAGCTTTTATAGAAAACTGCTGCAATAAATAGACATTTTTTTTCTCTATTGCAGTTAGATGGAAAACATGTGATGTTTTAATTTTTCACATCAGATTGTGAGATGGTTATTTTCAAGGGATCATACTGAATTGTATGCAGTAAAAATCACCTCACTGAAAATGTTGAACTGAATGCATGCCTGTACCACAAAGGTGTTTAGACTTCCTCCAAAAATGGCCTCATATAAACGTGACATTTCTTGGAGGACTGGAATATTTTGTCAAAGTCTACGATTTCTAATTGAACCCATATAGCCATGCTAGAAAAATGGTCCAAGTCTCAGTTTTCAAAAAATAGCAGCATAAGCTTTTGAAGATAAGATTAATATTAAGATAATGTATTTCTCATGTTGTCATCAGTGGAGGAATTCCCCTCTAATATCCTCAACAGAGTTGTTTCCTTTAACCGTACTAGGATGGAACTCAATTTCAGATCATATCTATGCTGCTTCTCTTCTCGACTAAAGGGTAGCTAAATTGCAAAGCTGCTGCCTATAGCTGAATAATCCAAAAGGTTCCAGCATGACCACACCCTGCTTGAGTCATTTGTGAGGAACTGGGGGCAGATCAGCCTTTCCATTCACTCCTTTTAAAAGTATGCCATTTCTCCCTCCAATTATCCTCCAAACCAGGCCTTTGTTGCTTTATGGTGAGCACCCTTGAGATCCGTTATGTTTCTTATGACACATCCAGAAGACAACAGGTGTCCCTTTTTACCCAACAGCTCCTGGAGCAGCAGCTCTTGGTAGGGAAAACCCTTCCTTCCTAATATTTAGAAATGTTCTGGACAGTGAATTGTCAGGGCAGGAGTCATTTGCAGAAACAGAGACACTTTCTTGCCAGGTATATTCCAAAGAGGGAAGTCCCTGTAAGAGATTAGTATTACTGAATAAGGATGGAATTGTGACATTTATAATTGTCCCCCTTGGCAAGTATTATTGACCTGTGGCTATGTCATCATGTGGACAAAGTGCTTGGCCATACTTTTCCCAGAAAACCAAGACTTGGCTTCATACAGCAGAAGATGAGATTCATACAGAATCCAAATATTATTTGGAGTCCAAGTAACTTGTTGTTATTTTGTTTGATTTGTCATTCATCCAATTCTATAAAAAACAAACTGAGATCCATGGGCCCATGCTCTCTGATGGCAGAGCTCCCACAAGGGTGGTACGCCCAGCTCTTGCTGGCTCTCTGGCAACATTTTGTGATCAGACACTGCTTCCTGAACCATGTAAGCTTTGCACACGTTTCTTCTGACTTGACATCGCTCAGATCTTTCGGTTTCTTTCCACTAGGGAAATCAGAACAAAAGTAGAGAGGAAGTTATTTTCAAATTCAGAAGGAGTCCATTAGAAATAAGAGAATAAAAGATAAACAAAGACTATTTTAAAGCACTATCTGCTATTGTCTTTTGAGAAGTTAAAGCTTTGCCAGTGGATTTTCAAATCTCTGTGGAGACAGAGTCAGGGCCTCATCCTCCTGAACTGCTGCTAGTGACTGCTGGTTTTGAACTGTCAGAAGTGGCATTCTGTGAAGTTAATTCACAATGCTTGAGCTGAATCACCCACCATGGATCTACCAACAAGTTTTACATTACCATAGCATCTGACCATCTGCAGTGCAAAATCTATAGCAAAGTCCTTGCTGGATTTCATATAGTTTCAGGCATTTATTCTTTTTCAGACTCGGTTCTGCAGAGCTGAGCTTTTTTTTGATTCGGTGCCTTAAATACTGCTTATTTCCTTTTTGGAAGGGGAGGGCTGGTAACGTTTTATGTAGCAAAAGGGACTGCCAGAGCTGTGTCAGTTTTATAGCAGAAAGGCTTTTTCAGGAGGTTGATGTTGCCCCATTCCCTGCCCCACAAGAAACCTCTCCAGCAGTTGGTGGTATCTCAGCTGACCCTTGTTTGACTTGCTGTGCATATGATGCTAAAAGAGTCTTGATGAACCAACTATCCAGGGACCTGCTCTGATAATAAACATGTGTGGGGTAAGCTGTGTTTTGGGATTGTTACTTGGGTTCGGTCAATGGCCACTGGGGAGATGGAGAGAAAAATGAGAGTTTATAATGTTTGTTTATAAAGAGTTTATAAAGAGATAACTGTGCTTGTGGCATCCTGAAATATTAATAGACCTGAGGCCCTTTTGATCTTGAAGGCCAAGATCAACCTTATATCAAACTTCCAGCATCCCACCCTTCTCAACTAATCTTCAATGAGATGTTTGCTTCCTTACTGGAGCCTGGCATAGAAAGATACATGAGCTCCAGTTTCTCACTGTCTTTGTCTCCACTGTGCAGCCCCTGCAGATCATGTTAATTAGCCCCTGGGTCATTGGGCTTTATGGCCAGGACATGGTGCTGCAAAACTCAGCTGAATCCATGTCCAAGCCAGCTCTTTGGTAAGAGGGAACCCTGGAAAGATTCCTCCCCTGAAGGTTGTGTTGCAGATGAAGCTCTGTTAGACCCGCCCTTATCCTCTGTTCAGCAATGTAACAGGCTGGGGACCAAAGCAGAAACATATGGCCAAGTACTGAGAGAGCTTTTAATTCTGACAGTGCATCCATCTCTTTCTTCAGATATATCACAAAGAAAAACTACTCAAGTGCCATTTAAGCAGCATACAATTATTTGCAGATTGAGTGTCAGGATTTTTCTTTTCATTTTTATCAAGAACCATTTTAATAGTTCAGGATTAGATATTTGTAATTGTCCAGGCTAGAAGGATGCACTCCTGTGACGTGCTCCATTTTTCTCTCGCAACTGTATACACACTTCTTGGGAGAAGGACCAGGGAGGGAAAGAGGTCTGTACTCTTAGCTAATAGCTGATAAAGTGAGGTTTTACAGAAACTGGCTTCTGTCACCGAAGAGAAGAAGACGAAAAGGCCATGTGCATCCACATCAAGCACCTTAGAAGAGAAAATCTGGGACTGCAAAATATGAGGAACAGACAAGATCAAAGGCTAAAATGTCCTGTTGAACTACCTGGTGCTGGTTTATAGCCTGCTATAGCTAGGAACTGTGAAACAGACGGCATCCTCAAACATCGGACTTAAATTTACCACTTGTAACATAAAGGAGTTTGAAATTACCATCCTAAAATAAAGTTTCCCTTCCTAGCAAAGTCAAAAAAAAAAATCCATGATAGACCTCAAAGGAATAGAGTTTACTCAGTGGTGAGCACAGTCCTGTCCCTGATGGACAGTTGCACAAAAAATTTTCCAATTTTTTAAAAAATTTGTTATTGTTGTAATAAAAAAAAAATAGAAAACCCCAACAAACTCAAAAAAACCCAAGAAAAGGCTGGGGATGTGTGCTCTTCATTTCTTTGTCTCAGTGGATGACAATGGGTCCCCCGAGTTAGATGCATTTCTATTTCCAAAAATAGACAAGAGTGATCCGTGGGCTGCCACCCGTCTAGTGGCCCATGACGAGGGGGGGGGGGGGGGGGGGGGCAAAGGGAAGGGCCCCCCCCTTCNNGGGGGGGGGGGGGGGGGGGGGGGGGGGGGGGGGCTAAGTGAAGTGACACCACCTTCATCTGGCAGCCCCCTTTCTTTCGGAGTCTCCCCCACCTGCACAGCGGGCATGGCTCGATGGCTGCCGGCTCCCCTCCAAGCCGTGGGAGTTTACAGGCTGGCGAATCCACATGAAGTCTGTCAGTCTGAAACGGGATCCGCAGAGCGTTCAGTTGTGCCAGCTGCAGGAGGGCAGTAATTTCCAAGAGAGGGGCAGAGCGCGCAGCTGAGGGCAGTAACTATCTCAGCTGTCACCATTTAATCCATCACCAAGTCTGAGTGTCAGCACCCTCCAAGAGAGACAAAAGCAGAACTGAGTATCCGAGCATTGTGGGACACAGATTTATTTCATTACGTTCAAATACTTCCCCATGATGAGCCTTGTCTCTTTAAATTTTCCATACAGAAAAAGCATGTGCTAACGTATTGCCAATTGGAGGGGTATATTTTTGTGTGCATGTGTAGATGCAGTTGGTTTCTTTAGGATGTGAAATACAAAAGAAAAAACTATTGTTCTTTCCTTGCTCTCAATTTTCAAAAATTACCACTTCTTATAAGCAGACCAAAACAGATAACAGATGGCATTGGCTAGCAGCAAGGAAACCTAGATGCAAATACAGTACCGTATATAAAGAACGTCTCTGATGTGGCAGGGTTATGTTTTCTATCATGGTTTCTAACCGGTTGTGAGAAAAATCCAGCACTAGCAGTTTGTGGCATTTAATTGGATATGAAAGGTGCAAATAATTCAGCTGGTAACCAAATGACAAGATTGGTAATAAATAAATTAATAAATGAATAATTGAACAAACACAGGGGCTTGATCCAATTCACACTGAAGTCAACAGGAGACTCTCCAGTAATGTAAGCAGCTATTCAAATGGGACCTGCATGCCCTTTTCTGATTTTCATCCGAGGTCCAAATGTACAAAGGCTATGCTACAGAACAGAAATAAAAGTTCTTGTCCGTGATTGTTTTGCTGGCCCAAGCAAGGAGCCACTGGTTTTCATAGATGTCAAAGTCAGACATCATGTGGGGTCACGTGAAGGAGGCAGCAGGTCCAGCACATCAACTATATAGGTTCCAAGCAGCCCCTGCACCCCTGTTCCTACCAACCTGGAGATCTATACAATGATCCAGGAGCCCCAGCTGGGCTCAACCGCAGGTTTGTCCATAGCTGTGTGGTGCAGGTCTCCCAGAGCTTGTGTAAGAGTGTTTTTAATTTAGCTAGGTGGAAGTCAGACCAAACATATATCTCTGGTGCAAGTATCTCTGCGTGGGGAAACAGCAGGACCACTTTGAGGAGGCAGTGAGCGGTGCCCACAGGGGTACAGCACATGGGAGAGGCACATCCACATGTAGATGAGACATTTGGTCACAGTTTGATGAGCATATGCATTTTCCACTCGCTCCTGCCCACAATGTCACCTCTGCCTCAGCTTTTAAATTCCAGCCTCTGGAGTAGGAAAGGACAGCACAGGTGAAAAGAAATGAAAATCCCACCGGCTTCTTTATCCACCAAGAGTGAATCTCTTGTTGCAGCAAATGGTTATCAGATCTATGCCCAGAACAAACAATAGAGGTCTGAGCAACTGAAAAGTTGAGGTCTGATGTCTTCATCAAGTGAGAATACAATTGCGTGCTTTCTTCCTGAAGAAATGGGTGCTCGCCAAATCTCCAGTGTAATACGGAGCACTTGTTCCTTGTGCTGCAGAGCAACAGACAGACAAATGCACTCAAAATGACAGAGCGATTTATAGTATTTGCTATTCCTTGCCTCTACCCTTGGTGCTTGTATGGGCAGATCCGTGGCAGTGAGAACAGCTTTACCTTGTTGGTAGAAGGATGTGGTTAAGAGCTCGTTGTTTTTTCGAGAAAATGAGTATGTTGATGTGGTGCCAGTCAAATACGGGCAGAAATTTGAGAGAGTCTGTGCATCTCACTCATTCATTGGTGTTCCGCTTGTAAGTCATGTGCCTGTCCCATGCCTTTCCTGGTAAAATACCTTTTCTCTAGCCCATATTCCATACAACATTGAATCCATGCCTATAGAAAGCATTGAGTTTGCCATATAACATAAGAAATGTATAAAATTAAATTTTTCTTTGAAGGACTTCTTAACATTCCTTCTGCGTTCAAGTAAATCTGTCACTGAGTTCACTGAGGTTTGCCCACGCAAGGAGCAAAGTCTCTGTCCCCTTGGGAGTACGCAAACCATTTTCTAGTAATTTATCTGCTAAGATGACAGATTTCCTTATTATAGCACTGAAAACAGGAACTTCACTGTCTTCTAACAGAAATGACTCTACATATTTTATGAAGCAGAGCCAAAGGCACTGCTCTTGTTAGCTGAAGCTGGTGGCTGTTTGGTTGGTCTGGACATGAGAATTATCTACTTCCCCTTCCTCTTTTTTTGTTTTTGTTAATGAAGGCTTTATACCTGACTAAAATACATAGCTATATTTTTCCCTTCAGGTCATGTTATCAGAAGCTTTGAGTTGGGGGTGGGGGTAAAAAAGTTCACTTACTAAATAAGATTAAAGCAATTAAAGGCTAAGGCTCATGTTTAATTTTCCCTCGTAGATGCAATTTTTCATGCAGTGACAGCATCAAAACCTTTTCAAGTTTTATAGCTATTTCACATTTGGCAGAAACAACAGGAAACCATCTGTAGCAAAGCAGGATTGTTGTAAGCATAATATTCAGTAATGAAAAAAAGATTAAAAGAAAACACTGTTATCTTTATGTGATAGCTTTGAAAGCTCAAGGAGCAGGATGCTTGCATTTGCCCATCGATCTACTAGTATAATAAAAATTTTCTAGATGAGACAACCATGTAGAAAGCTGATTATTTCAGCAGAAAGAAGTCCAATAGGAAATTTGACTTTTGGTTTCTTGTTGAGATTTCCGTGATGAATGTAAAGATCCTTGTGCAGAAGAGGCTGTATATGACTGTTTTCTGTATAGTGTGATTTAGACAGTAGAGCTTATAAGTGCTTGCGCAACTTAAAATAGGCGAGTAGTCCCACAGAAGGCAAGTAAGCTATTCATGTTCTTAAACTTTAACTCCATGCTTGGAAGTCTTTCCTGGTCCAGGGAAATAAAAATAAATTGTGGAATTCAGCTGGTTCATATTGCCCTGTGTTCCCTTATGGCAAAGTGTATTTGTTCCTGCTTTGTTGTGTTTTATGTGCTGGAAAGAACAGACTGAAAAAGTGCATAGTCCTCAGTTGTGAGTGAAAAATACTATTTGCCAAAACTAAGTTTGTTAATCGGGATTACATCCCAAGGGTGCAGTTTTAGGGATGCTCATGGCAGCCACTGAATACCTCTGAAGACCATAGTCATCCCTGTAAAGTTGTTGCAGTACTGTAAGTATGCTCAAATTTCTGATCATGCCAAACCACTTGTCAATATACCTGTTCAACAAAGTGAAAAAGCAATTTTTTCAGGTGCACTTTAAAATTTAACCTGGGCTCTTTTCTCCAAATATGTTGAAATTTTGACTAGTGAACGAGAAGCAAATCAACTTTCTCTAATTTCTTTGTCACTGACAGTGTTTCACATATTAATAATCAGACCTAGTTTTAAGATAGCATTTCACTGTGCAAAAGTCAAAATATGTCAGGGAACTGCAATATCTCCTTGTTATTAATGTCTTAAATTATAGCTAGACACCCTGTTTTTCCAGTTTTCAAGGCAAGTTATGAAGGCTTTTTTTTTTTTCAAGTGCTGAGCTGATGAGACATTAAAGGTTTCTTTTTCAAATAATTTGGCTGTTGGGTTGCTCCTTTCACTCACACCTGCCCCTTGACTTAGAAATCGTCTCCGCCTCTTCAGCATCAAACGCTGAATTTACATAGGCACAAAGAAAGTGTGGAAGGCCAACAGCTCCAGCGCCGTCATTAAGATGGGAATGCAAGGAGAACAAAGCAGCACAATGGTAAGAGAAATATCACAATACCCTCCCTACCTTTCTTCGAGGCTGACTAACCAGGGCTTTCCCACAGGAGGGGAAGGTGCTGAGGATACCGCAGGATTAGCAGATGCATGTAGGGCTGCTGGCAATGACTAAGCCGGTAACAGTGAGCGAGCCGAAGTTCTAGACATGAGTCAGGTTTTGAACTTGTTGTGGTTTGTAGCGGCTCAAAAGGCTTTGTACGGCATCCCTGTACGCGTCTGCCACGGCGAAGTGATGGGCTTACAGCTGGTAGAGCCACTGTTTCCTTTGGAAGGGAGGGCTTGCTTTCAGCAAGACCTTGTAGCGGAGCTCAACTCCACGGGTTGCTCACCCACAGCACAGCCTTGGGTGTGCCTCTCACATTATTTTAATGCCTTTCCAAAGTACTTTGGCTTATTAATTGAGTTAAGTTCTTCCTAATTATACAAGCATCCCTGAAGAATTTCAGAGATGCACATAAGTGCAGTGTGGCAAAGTTGTTTCTTGAAAAATATGTGGCAAAAAGAAGAAAAAAAAGTGGTGGAATGATATATGTGTTTAGCACCTAAAGTAATTCTTTGTGTGTGCAAGTGGCTTTTTCTTCTGGAATTCTAAAACACAGAAGCAAAAAAAATGAGAGGAAAGTGTGGTGTCTGAATTTGTTTTGTTCCTTCCGAACTTTCTGATCATCTCTTTTAAAACTATTTTGGTGGAAAGACTTGAGTGAAAATACTTAAGATGCTTCCTGAGTCCTGATGTCATAGGTGTTTTTGCCATTTCTTTTAACAAACTGCCAATGTTGTGCTTTTATTTGCTTGCCTGTTGCCTATGACTGAACTGGACAAAAATTTAAAGAAAAGGTACAATTGCTGCACAAGCTGCCAAAACTCTATTAGTTTAATCAAAATGAATGAAAGAAAGGCATCTGCTTTTCCCCTTGCAAAGCCAAGTGCAAAGGCAGTGCTTAGAGATCAAGTTCCCCAGAAATACTTACAGAGGCAAAGCTGCTATCTGTAGTATTTTCCCTATTATTACTGATGCTAGCTGAATTAATTTAACAAGTGTTGCACACGGACCTTTGCTTAGCTTCATAAACGTGTCTAACTTTGCAGAACAGATGATAGTTCATAAATGGCTGCATTTAACTTTGCATTTGTTTAATTTTCATTTGGAGTTTTTACTCGTTTTCGTACACACAGATGAAACACCTTTCCTTAATCACAGAAGAGCAATTAGCGATGGGTGTGTGAAAATTGCGTAGAATAGGAGACACTCTCTGAACTGTGGATTCAGGGGCACTCTGAGGTGGGAAGCAGATACTTTTTGTCGAATCATCTTCATAGACTTAATCCCATGGAAGAACTTGGGTGTCTAGTAAATGTGTCACTTCACACACCTAAAATTTAGACCCCAAGAAACTTTGCTTATCTGCACCTTCACCCCAGAGGTACCTACATTCCTTAACACCCACGTTAGCATCCACTGAGTTCCTTGCGTGCCTGGACGTGTGCTTATGGACATGCTTTACCTGGCCTGGCCTGGCCTGTGCTGGATAAACAGACTCACACACCACATCCAAGTCCTGCCAATGAGAATGGATGCACTTTTACATTTAGTCCATGCTTAGGGAACTCGGAAGGGAGATCCGGACTTGATGTGCTCCTCCACCTGGGAAGATTTTAGCTATTTCTCCCACAACCGTGCCTGCAGCCCCGGTCTTGTGTGGTCTGGAAGAGGTGTCTGTCCATCCCTCTTTTTTTTTAACTGTTAGAATTTCCTAGTCATAAGTGACTATTTAGAGAGCAAAAGAAAAGTAATGCTATGGCCTGGTAGCTAGGGTAGCTGGGTATGTGTAGATGTGGGCTCTGGAGAATACTCAATATAAGATATTTAAATTTTTGTCAGAGTAAGAACTGGAGCCCAGTTTCCAGACCCTGTCCCAGGTGGTGCCCCAGTCACTAGGTTGGGAGTCATGTGTCTGAGTGAAAAAGAGAAAAAAACTGTCACATGCAAAGCAGAAAAGCATCAACAGGAGGGATCTGGACAGCCCTGCGAGGGATCCCCTGCAGCCACACTGCCCGGCCAGTGGTTTGGGGCTGTCCCTTCTCTGGTGAGCCTACCTAGCCTGCCCCCAGCAACCAAGGGGGAAGATTTCCAAACAGGGGGATGCTTTCTGCAAGCAGGTAGAGGCATTTTGGCCTTCCACTGCCCCATGGATGATGGGGTTATTAAGGGCAAAGAGGTGGAGCAGCACGAGTGCTGTGTCCTTGGAAAAAGAAGTAGCCCTTTTTCTTTTTTGGGGAGAGCCTGGAGGACTG
This sequence comes from Scolopax mira, assembly GCA_004320125.1. NCBI lineage: Eukaryota > Metazoa > Chordata > Aves > Charadriiformes > Scolopacidae > Scolopax > Scolopax mira. The sequence continues at coordinate 78,354 of BJBW01002561.1, forward strand.
AATAGCAGTCCTCCTTGCCAGGTTCCTAAGTTTTGCCAGGGTCATGGCCACGGCATATCTGCTGGCTTTTGAAGATCTCTGTTTTGAGGCGTCTCACTCTCACAAGGCTCTGGCTATAGCAAGGATGCTGCCACCTCCTGTGGCTTCCGTGGAGCACTGAGTCCCTCATGGCGCTGCTCCTGTTGTGAATCTGGCCTGATTCCTGCTGAAGCAGGGAGCTTTCTTAGGAAAAATATGCTAGAGATTAGACCAGGCCGGTTTAAATCAGGGATGGCTAAGAGGCAAGTAGTTCCAGGAGCACTCGCATGCGTGAAGGTTGATTTCAGATGGGTTGGTGTCTTGGTGGCTGAGTGCCAGCTTTTCCCACTGGCACATTTGCAAAGACCTTGCCGCCATGTGCATTTGTTGGTGCTTCCTCCTGTGCTGGCATACATCAGGAGCCCTGGCCCAGCCACCTGCAACATGAAACCTCCAGGGACAGGGTTCCTCCCTGTGCTGTCTAAGTGGGCAGGACTGCTGGGAGAGAAGCTAGGGGGTACACAGATAAACCATGGATTGGAAATTGCATCATGCCTACACAAGCACCATTTGCTTTCAAATCCAGCTAAAACTGGGGGAAATAGTTAAAGAAACAACCAACAAAAAAAAAAGTCCTCCTGCAAATATCCAATAACCCCGTGGTTTTGGCACTCTCTTGAGAGACAGGAGCTCGAAGTTCAGCTCCCTGTTCCAAATTAAACAGAGGGAGTATTTGATGTTGTCCTATTTTACTCAGTGTGTCATGCTACTCCACTAATAAATTGATATAATAAATCTGTGGAAACCATCTACCCTGAAATGTGCTAACCATACCCTGTATGCAAGCCTTCAGTGCTTACTAAGAAGAGTAGCAATGCTTTTTAATCTGTTCAAGAATAGCTATTCAAGTGCAAGTAGAGAGCACAGCAGAAATTTAGGAGCAAGATGCTGCAGGGACAAACTTCAGTGAGGGAATAATAGGTGGTGAATGCGGTCATCTGTGGTTTTCATTTCCAGGCTTTTGACTAGCTTTGAAGTAAAAATGGTCTACAGGAACTATAGTATTTTCTGAACACTGAAGGCAGACTTCAAAAAAAAAATGCTTTTATTGTAGACTATTTGGTTTTTATTTAGGAGACACTGCTAACTAACTACGCTAATACACTTTTAGTAGGCCCACTGATTTCAGCTGCTGCTGATGCTTTCAGCTGCTGCTGCTCTGTGTGTGGTAGCAGCACAATCTGGTCTTTATGTTTTGAAGACTAAATGTATTCCCTTTTGTAGAATTTTTTTTTTTTAATTAGGCACATAAATTAGGGAGACCCATTTTGTAACTCTCTATACAGCTTTGGCTTCTTCCTACAAGGAGAATATATGTGCAGGAGATAAACAGGACCTCAGGGATTCAGGTTAGGAGCTTTACGTATGTAACAGTCTGAGCAAGGAAAAAGTACGCAACTGGCTCCATGCAAACAGGGAAACTCAGTCCTTATTTCCTTATGACTTTAAACATATCACCGTGAGGTGCCAAGAGACAGGGCGGTCTTAAGGCTTTTTTCTTTTACACAGTTATATACTCAGTATGGCATGATGAGACAACAGAAATGAAACGGTTTTAATTGACATACAATGTATGTGGGTTTGGGTCACTTTTCACTACATGCCAATAGTTCAGAAGAAAAAGTAGCAAACACAGCTTATTAGTTACAAACAAAAATGCTGTCCTTCCTGTTGCACGCTGGCGGGTCGAGCTTTGACATAATTAAGCATAATGTAAAAATAACTCATCTGTCAATACCATCATTTATCATGAAAGGATGAGCTCTCAGTAATGCATGATTTTAATTAACTGTCACTTGCTCTCGAAGTTGAGATGCGGGATACACATTTGGCACTTAGGCGTGTACACGGGTTTTTGAAGATGTCTTAGAAGGCAGAGCCAAGGCAGCCAAAAAAAGGCTCTGAAAGCAACCTGAGCGCACATGTGAACACAAGCACTTGCTATCCATCGAAAGCTTTGTCCTTTAAACAAGTTTCCTGCTTGCATCCTTTTTTGGAGAAGAATTAGCTTTCACTGTTCACCATTTAAAGCACATCACTAAAACATGCCCCCGGGTCTCTGCGCAGCATGACATTTTAGACAAGCTGTAAAAGAAATGTAGTTCCTTAGTTGCTGTTGTGCACTTGATAGTTATGTCTTCCAGAAATGTTGTTTCTCTAACTCTTTCCTTACTTCTAGTAAACAGTCATGGAAATCAATCATTTTCTATGATAGGGTTTTGCTGTAGAATACATTGCTGCAGCTATAAGTGTGATTTTTCCACCACTTCCACAAGGGAATGCATTTAGTCAGGCTAAGCCATCTTCTAAGATCTATTCTAGACCAGGGCCTCCGGGACTCGGGACTCCAAGGGACCTCCTGGACCAGGCAATCTGTCCCCAACTCCTGGGGAGGAGCGTCTGTGCCAGGAGGCAGGAAGGGGCCCTTCTCACAGCCTTCACAAGTCTTAAACATGACTCTTGTTGCATTCAACTTTGCAACTCGTGACATTACCCACCCCTTTGCAGGCTGAGGCTGATGATGCATGATGCCACATTGCCCTGGTGGCAACGGGCCCCAAGAATGTGAGGGTAATATATTGAGGGCTCCAGACCTGCACACAATACTTCAGGTGAGGTCTCACCAGAGCAAAGTGGCAGAATCACTTCTCTGGACCTGCT